>JBBYHM010358263.1:10776-21528 GCA_038381775.1 Adansonia rubrostipa | reverse complement strand
AAATAAAAAATTTATGAACTCCTCTCTTGTGGTTTTATAACATAAGGTTCATGAACCATTACAAATTTAGAATCGAGCAAGTTGAACGTCAATAAACGTTTCCCTAAATCAATCGAAAATCTAAACACAGTTAAGATCCCAACAACATTTTTTTTAAACTACTATTTACCTAACATCAAATTTGAATTTGGTAAAACAAAGTTTGATTTGCCATTTATTTTCAAAATAGAAATCACATCTTGGGGATGAAGAAATCAAGACAGAAGTGTTTCGTAATAAAAATAGAAGGTTCATATGGACAAAGCATCAAATAAAGCTTTTCTTTGAGTCAAAGCTTCTTTTATTTATATATATATATATATATATCTTTATGCACGTAATCTTTTTTTTAAATATATTTAATAAATTTAGATATAATTATACAAATATAATATATATAAAATATTAAATATATGATATAATATAAATATATTTTTAAAATTTATATAATATAAATTATTAATTTATTAAATTTTATATAAATAAATAATATTTTAAATAGATAACGACACAACAACATATATATAAATATTCACATAAATATAAGGATATTCAGATCTATGTAATAACAGAAATATCCCCTACCATCCGATTACATGAAGGTCCATTCAGCATTAAAGTTGGCATAAAAAAAAATTATATTTCATTGTGATTTCAACGTTAAAAGGGTAAAAATCATTTTGTTTGTTTGCTCAAAGTCTAATTTTCAAACTCAAACCAAGGATTCAGAATTTTTTTTTTGTTTTTTTTTTCTTCAAAAAGTTTATTTTTCAGTAAAATGATTTTATTATCTTAATTATTTCAAAATTTTCATTAAAATATTTTTTTGAATATTCTAATCTACCTTAAAAATTTTTACAATAATATTAAATATTTAAAATTTTTATATTTTATTTTTTATCATACTTTTAAATCTTATTTTTTTCAATGATATATTAAATTAAAATTAAAAAATATTAAAAAATATTAATACTTAACTACCAGCTTTCAAAATTCGAATCATTAACCATCATTTCATATATGCGCTGGCATTTTGAACCTTTTGTGTCCGTCTTTTTTCCCCACTTAATTTTCTTAAAAAAAAATCAAAGAGCTTAGGAGTTAGGATTTTTTTTAATTATATTTTAACTAAAAAAAAAAAATCTATAATAGAAAGCAATAATCTGCTAAGTTTGGAGAAAAGGAATCAAAGGTGCAGCTTTGATTTAGGAAGTATAATCGGACACGCAAATTTGGAAGCGTGAAACCGACTTTGCTTACATCGCATGGGTGCCACGTAATCTATTTTGTCTTTTTCTATATTGATTTTGTCGATTTTTTTTATTTGGCTAATTTCCATTATTACCCTCCATCTTCCTTTTAATACATTATTTTTTTTCCATTTGTAATTTTGTTTTTAAAAATATATTCCATCATTATTAAAATATGAAGTGTCTAAGAGCATTTCTTTTTATTGATAAAGAAAATGTTACTCAATTTTCGATTGTTTTGTTTGGTATTGATAATGAAAATTTTCCTAAAGGAAAACCCTTTTACATAATATTAGATTTTGACATTATTATATGAGTATTTTTTATTTTTTTAAAAAAATTTAAGTGAAAAAAATTTACGCAATTATAATAACGTTTGATGGTTTTTTCGATTAAATATAATTTAAAAAAGATTTAAATTTTCTATTAGATGACATTAATAGTGTTTATTTTATATTTTTTATTATGATTTTCAATTAAATTGTGTTAATTCATTACTTGAATTTGTATTACTTAATTTAAGACACCAAATTTTGATACTTTAATTATATTGCATATATCTAACACTATTTAATAAACAAAAAGGTTTGAAGTTGGCATAGGTAGGAGATTTTATTATCCTAAAACCAAATATTAATCTAACTCTCAAGTTGAAAAAAAAATTTAACCATAACATTATGTATTAAAAAAAATTAAAACTACTTGTATTATTGGTATTAAAATTTTACACGTTTAATGAAAACATTTCGAACAAAAATAACTTATGTATTTAAAAAAATTAAATGTAAGAAATGGATTTTTTTTCTTCTCTGAGCATATAGTTTTTCTTTAAAAAAAATTAGATAGGTTTTATAAAAATAATTAATTAATTTTTATCAATTTTATTATATAAAATATTAAAAGACGAATCACTCATATTTTATTTTTTTATTTATTTTACCTTTAATGTTTGATTTGATACATTTAACTCATCATGTCATATTTAGTAATAAATTTTATAAATAATATAGATTACTGAATTTTAATATTAACATTGGGATAATTATTTATATAAGCATCTAAAAGAAAATAAAAAATCTAACTTGAGACATCTACAATAAGAATTATAAACATAAATATAAATATAAATATTCAATTAGGGGCAATAATGTCATATAGTATGTCGGTTCAAGAATAATTAAAATTCGAAAAAAAAAAATTCAAACGACGCTGAGTTTGCCCTAGAGTTGCCGTATATAAAGCCGCGTGCTTCCTTTCTTTTTCCTCCACAACAGAATCCCTAAATCTCCAGCCTCATCTTCTCATACCAAATTCTCAATCTTTATACCCTTTTTACCTCATCTTATCAAAGGTTTGCTTCTTCTGCATCCAGTTGTTATTCTTTTTTTTGTTCTCCATGGATCTGTTCGATTTAATACTATTACTTTTTTTTTTTCTATCGTTTTTTAATCTATCATGTCCTTGTCAGATAGCTAGATTTATGGTTTTTTTTTTTCCTGTTGTTGAATCGTTGTAGATCTATTTAGATGTTTTTGTTTTAAGAGCTTATTTGTTTTGGTTTAGCTTTGAAGTTGGATTATATTCGATGATCGGATCGATGTAGATTGGTTCTGGACAGATCGATTATTTTCTGAACTTAATTTTTTTTTGAAATTTTTTTGGTATTAGATGAGAGCAATGCGGATATTGAATCCTATACTTTTTTTTCTTAATTTTTGAACGTTGAATAGAATGGCTAGGTCATATGTTCTGAGTTTCTTGTAATTAATAATTATTTATTATTTTTTTCCATTAAATTTACCTCGTCTTTGGCATGTTTTTAATATGACTAGGAGGTTTTAGAATTGGGATTTTATTTTTTCTATTACGTCTTTCTTATTTTGTTTCTTTTAATTCACCCTTAATTTAATAAAGTCTCTTTTTTTCCCCCATAACATTCAAACGGTTTGGTTGATATAAAGAATCTTAAGAATAACATTTTTTATCTTAGTTCTGATAGCATCTTTATATCCTCGAGTAATAGATAACCCGAATTGAATGATCTAATACTTGTTATTTCTGATGCTTTGTAGGTATTTGAATTGTGAAATATATTTAGTTTGTATAAATTTTGATTTGTATATGTAGGATTGATAATTGTATTGTTGTGCTTCAATGTTGATTTTACTAATAGCTTTTTTTTAGTTTGTATATCATTTGTTATTGAACTAATTTTACCTGATTTTGATGAGCTCTCTACTTGTTATTGATAAACTGTGATGTTTAACGTTTGCCTGGATTAACTCTGTTATTATCTTTCATGAAGTTGGCAGTCCAATCAACAGTTTGTCAAAGTGGAGATCTTTACTTTTGAATCTTCTTTTATGTCTGAACGGGCCTCTCTCTTTCTGTCATCGATTGGATTGCTTGGAGAGTACTGTCCCACTTCTAGAAAAAAGAGTAGAAGTTCCTCTTTTGAAGTCATCTGCATGCATTTTAAGGCCAATAATACACACAGTCTTGGTTGGCATTTTATGCGACCTCTTCCAAGCTCAAGAAAGCTGTTTGGTAAAGGATTTCTCACCACAATTGAAAACACCAGTATCTGACCTGCCCATTAACTCTCGAGCAAGATGGCTTTGCAAAATATAGGTGCTTCAAACAGTGATGATGCCTTCTATAGGTATAAAATGCCAAAAATGATAACTAAGATTGAAGGGAGAGGAAATGGCATCAAGACTAACGTGGTTAACATGGTTGAGATTGCAAAGGCTTTAGCTAGACCTGCTTCTTACACTATAAAGTATTTTGGTTGTGAACTGGGAGCCCAATCCAAGTTTGATGAGAAGACTGGAACTTCGCTTGTAAATGGTGCCCATGACACTGCCAAGCTTGCAGGGCTTCTTGAGAACTTCATTAAGAAGTATGTTCAGTGCTATGGTTGTGGGAACCCTGAAACTGAGATTGTTATTACCAAGACACAGATGATTACTCTGAAATGTGCTGCATGTGGGTTTGTTTCTGATGTCGACATGAGGGATAAGCTTACAACTTTCATTCTTAAGAACCCACCTGAAGCAAAGAAGTCATCAAAAGACAAAAAGGCGATGAGGAGGGCTGAAAAGGAAAGACTTAAGGAGGGTGAGGCTGCTGATGAAGAGCTGAAGAAGATTAAAAAAGAGGCTAAGAAAAAGGGTTCCACTACTAGTACTTCAAAGGTTGCTGCTGCTTCCAAAGGTGCAGTAACCAAGAAGAAAAGCAAACATTCTGATGAGGATCACTCCCCTGCACGTAGCCAGACTGATGAGAATGAACAGCTGGCCAGCGATGGTGATGATGATGTTCAGTGGCAAACAGATACTTCACTGGAGGCCGCTCAACAACGTATCCAAGAGCAGTTGAGTGCTGTTACTGCAGATATGGTGATGCTCTCTACCAATGAAGAGAAGAAAAAGTCGGTGAAGAAGTCTCCGGAGCATCAGGCTAAAGTACATGAGAATGGTGTTGGTGCCTATGAGAAACTTGCTGATGAGATAAAGGAATACCTCAAGAAAGGGCCTTCTACAACTCAACTTAAATCCTTCCTAGGTTCGCTCTCCGGAACCTCCCAAGAAGTCATGGATGCTCTATTCACAGCACTCTTTCATGATGTTGGAAAGGGATTTGCAAAAGAAGTAACCAAAAAGAAGAACTACCTTACAGCAGCAGCCAAAGAAGAGGGATGGCAGATGGTGCTCCTCCATTCTATCGAGTCTTTTTGCAGCAAGGCTAGCCCCGAGGCAGTGAAGGAGGTGGCATTGGTTCTTAAAGCGCTGTATGACAATGACATGCTGGAAGAAGAGTTCATCGTGGAGTGGTACCAGAAGGGTGTAGCTGGTAGCAACAAGAGTTCCCAGATTTGGAAGAATGTCAAGCCCTTCATCGAGTGGCTCCAGAATGCCGAGTCCGAGTCAGAAGATGAGTGATCCCGAAGCTTTCTTGGTATGTTAGCATTAATATGTTTCGCATATAGCAGACGTCCTACTTCTAAGTGCAATAAATGTCTCCATCGTTGCTGTAACATGTCTGTGTTTGGCAACAGATTGTGTCTGTGTTCTTTGAATAAAGAACAGTGAGCAAGCTCCTACATGCTCTCTGTTATGTGTGATTTTGTTGTCTGTTTGAATCTGGTTTGTTTTCTGTAATGAGTTGAATTGCATTTGCTACTTTATTTAGCTTTTCTTTTATTTATTAGAAATTTCTACGTTCTCCAATTGCCTACAAATTTAATTTTTAGTTTTATTATTTTAATGTAAATTAAAGGACCAAAAGGGATAACCTTCAAAAACGAAAAAGAATTTGATATGGTGCTGAATTTTGATAGAAGTTAACATATTGACTAACCGTTAAGAGTCATCGGGAAAAACTGGTATTTTCCAACGGAAGGGTTGGCTTTGTTTTATTTTATTTTATTTTATTTTATCTAGAGGTTTAGTGTATTTCAAATAAAGTTAACAAAAGATGGATTTAACATTTAAAAATAAGAAATTATATCATCCTACTGTTGACAGAGTTTAACTTCACAAACCGTGTTAATTGATAGCACAAATCATCAACGATATATTAGAAAAGTAAAAAAAAAATAATTTATAAAAGAAATAAGACATATAATCGTCTTTTAATTACACTTAGAAAAAAAAACTTTTTAAAATATCAAATCATGAGTAAGATTATGGTCAAAAGTTTCTATAACATGGTGTTTGAGGTAATTAGAATTAATCATATCTACAAAATTAGATGAAAATATTTTTTAAAATAAATGCTAAGCTAGAAAAAAACAAATGAGTAGTTATTTTTAAAC
This sequence comes from Adansonia rubrostipa, assembly GCA_038381775.1. Classification (NCBI taxonomy): domain Eukaryota; kingdom Viridiplantae; phylum Streptophyta; class Magnoliopsida; order Malvales; family Malvaceae; genus Adansonia; species Adansonia rubrostipa. Next base: position 15,420 of record JBBYHM010358263.1, on the reverse strand, counting down.
TTAAAAAATCTAAATACTTCTAATTTTATTTTAAAATTAGAAGTTTATAACTTAAATTTAATCTTTTTCGGATCAACTTAATTATTCGTATTATGGAGAGTAGGTATAGATACAAATGATATGCCAAAAAAAACCTTAATAGTTTACTAGGTGATTTCTTATATTTTTAATATGTTAATATTAATGATATTAATAATTAATTATTATATAATAAAAAAATAAGTAGTATTTTGACTATAACTAATCCGTAAAAATTTATATTAAACGATCGTATTATTCATCAATGAAACAATGAGGTTGATCATGAGATTTCATTAACAAATTGCTTGATTTAATAAGCTAAAAATATATAAAAAAGAAGTAAAAACATCAATCATCATAGCCATAGGGAAGATAATTAATGGTAGTATTTGACACTAGTCAAACAATTATCATGAGGAAACTATATTTTCAAGTCCTCCAACATTCTAATAAAAAAAAAAAGTACTTCTTTGATAAAGAAAACACACACGTATATATATAATCTTAATTGAGTTCCTCAAGATTTTTCTTAAAAAAAAAAAAAAAAAAAACTCTCCCAGGCAGATGAGACCAACGGTTTTTGTTGTAATATAAAAGGAGAAAATTGCGTTATCAATGTAACATATGACCAAAAAAATGAAAAAAAATTTTCACGGTCCAGATTACGACCAGGTCAGTAATTTCGTGTATAAATAAATAAATTAATTAAAAAAAGAAAATTAAATGTCGGCGCGTAGTTAATGTAAACAGCGACAGCAGAGCATGCAAATCCGGTCGTTCTGATTCTGTAACCGCAAAACGGATTTTTTTTTTTTTTACTATTCCCGTCCGAAATTCACTCATAACCGCCTTCTCCGCATCCATTTCCGCTATAGTCGCGCCCTCACAGCCCAACCAGAACAGACACTCAAGTCAAAGCAAAATGGACTTCCCATAACAATCAATCTCCACCGTCGGATCACATTGGTTGACCTAAAGGGCATTTTTGTATTCTAACCCTATGACAGTTCATGTTTATTTCCAGTTAGAACGCTGGTTACTACTACTCACCACTGCTACTCCTAATCTACAACTAAAATTGAATTTGAATTAAGAAAGCGAGTGTAGAACACGCTCTGTATTAGAGAGTGACGTAGTGAGCTAGGGCGAGGCGGTTAAGTTGGTCGTGGGCTAAAACTGTAAATTTCTAACCAAAATTATGGCCTTTTTCTCCTGACGCTAACAGAATTTGGCTTTCTTGCCGGTTTCTCCGACCCTCAGACGCAGCTCTCCCTTTGCCCCGATTCTGCCCTTTTTCAACATATTGTACTTTCCATTTGTTTTATCCTTTTTTTTTTTTTCTAAACCCTAAGGCCACCGATGCCGCCTCCACAGCCTCCTGTTGCGGAGCTTCGCCGCGTCGATTCCAGGATATGGACAGCTTGCGCTGGCTTTTCCGTTCAAATCCCCATCATTAACTCTAGGGTTTACTACTTCCCTGAAGGCCACGTGGAACAGTCCTGCGATTCGACTTCGTTACTCATTCCTCTCGTGCACTCCAGACCTGTCATCCCTTGCGTTATCTCCGACGTTCATTGCCTCGTCGATCCGAAAACCGACGAAGTCTTCGCGAAACTCCTCCTCGTCCCCGTCGAACCTCCTATACTTCCCAATCAACTTCTAAGCATTAATGGTGAAGTTGAAGATTCTGATAAGATCGTGTCGTTCGCCAAGATTTTAACGCCGTCCGATGCCAACAATGGTGGTGGATTCTCCGTCCCGCGGTTTTGCGCTGATTCCATTTTCCCTCCTCTTGACTACAATGCTGACCCACCGGTTCAGACTCTCTCCGTCACCGACGTTCGCGGCGGGGTTTGGGAGTTTCGCCACATTTACCGAGGAACGCCGCGTCGGCATCTGCTCACTACGGGATGGAGCAAATTCGTTAATAAAAAGAAGCTTATTGCTGGCGATTCTGTTGTCTTCATGAGAGACTGTAATGGGAAAATGTTTATTGGAGTCCGTCGGGCGATAAAGAAAGGAGAAGGCGGCGGGGATTCTGGGAGGTGGAGAGAGTCAAGTAATGGCGGAGCAATAAAAGGGGAAGGAAGGGGGAGAATGACCGCGGAGGTGGTTGCGGAAGCGGCGGAGAGGGCAGCGAAGGGGTTGCCATTCGAGGTTGTGTACTATCCTCGGCCCGGTTGGGCCGATTTCGTGGTGAGAGCGGAGTTGGTGGAGGCAGGACTAAATATATATTGGGGTGGTGGGACCAGAGTGAAGATGGCAGTTGAGACCGAGGATTCCTCGCGAATGACGTGGTATCAAGGGACGGTCATATCTGCTGCTTTACCGGATTCTGGCCCCTGGATTGGCTCTCCTTGGCGAATGCTTCTGGTAAAAATGCTTCGGAATCAATTTTTCGAATTGTGGTTGTTACGTTGAATGTGGTTTGCTGTTGACTTCAAAATTAACAATTTTTCCCGTATTAATTCAGAAGTACTAAGTTTTCAATATGATTAAAAGAGGTGAATTAAAAGTGGATCATTGCGAAATTCTTGATTGGAGTAAGTTCTAATGATAGATTGAGAGAGTGGAGGAATTGAGGTTGAAATGAGACTACACAGTTGTAGCAGCAGGTTGCATTTTACTTTCGTGCATATCTATTTTTGAATAGTTTCTATATTGGGCTTCTTAATTATTACTTTAACAGTTTTAATGATTTCGAAGAAACAGAAACTTGAAAATTGTCGTATAAATCTTGGAGTTATGGGCAAGGTTTGGGTGGAAATAATTTCAGATTTTTTAGTAATTGATTTTGATTGGGAATGATTTGCATCATTTTTCATTCTTTTCTTATAGGTTGATTTTGGGTTTTGAATGGCTTGTTATTTAGTGGATTTTCATTCAAATGGTGATCTTATTTTCTTTTGTTTATTGCATTTTGACAAGGCATTTGTGGAATCTTCAAGATTCTTTGACTTGATATTGGTTATACGTGAATCTAAAATCTATTACTTTATATTTGTTTAAAGAATAGAGTACTTATGTATTCAATTTTGAGCCAATCGACTAACAAGGAAAATGCAGCTTACTCATGATAACTTCAGTTCCCATAAATTTGGTATGTTCCTAAGTTTTAAAGTTGATGCTTACTTGAAATGTATCTTGTGATACTCCTATGTCATTGTGTCTTCTTAGTGGAGAACAGGTGAATTTTTGGTGCTTTGATAGAGGTCTGGTTTAATCTGCACTTTATCTACGCGTTTATCACTGGTAATAATGGCAGAATAGTTTCTTCTTTCAGAGGCAGCATTTTGGGGGTTGGGGTTTGTGCTAGGATGTGGTTTGTTTACATTTAAGTTTTTGAGAGGTATTAAGATAAAGTTTTCATCTATTTTGCCACTTATAAAATTTCCCTTTACCCTTGCTGATTCGCAATTTCATCATTTTTATGTCCTTAGGTTGCATGGGATGAACCTGAAGTTCTCCAGAATGCAAGGAGAGTGAGCCCATGGCAAGTCGAAATTGTTTCTTCCTTACCACTTCGTTCCTCATTTCCCTCAGCAAAGAAGTCCAAGTTTTCACATGATTCTGGGCTGACTGATGCAGAGGGAGAAATCTTCTTCCCTATGACAGGGTTAACCAATTCAACGATGGGTTACATAAATCCTTCACTGTTGAATTGCAATTCTTTTCCTGCTGGCATGCAGGGAGCCAGGCAAAATCATTTTAACGTCCAAGGTTTAACCAACTATGTGAGTGGGAATACCCCAATGATGTCCATTGATAGTTTCTCTAGCAACTCTTTGGTGCCCAAGTTGAATAGGATATCCACTGAGCTCAACATTGGCAGTTCACAGTCTGACAACTTGTCACCAGATAGCCAGAGCAGCATTGTTTCCTTCGGCACAGAATTTACTGAAAATGTGGGCTGCAAGTCGAGCAAAGTAGGGGTTAGTTCGTTTCAATTGTTTGGGAAGATCATTCATATGAAAGAGCCTCTCGGAAGCATATTTGGTGATGTTAGTAGCATGGACAATGACAATGGTAAAAGATATAATGAAGCTGCTAGTGAAAAGAACTCATTAGATCTTTCATCGACTTATGGCTATTCAAAGCTGCTTGACAATCTAGATGTCCACCAAGAGAGAGACTCAGCTTTTGAAGGCTTTCCTTTGTGAATGAATCCATGTCCACATCATGCAGATGAGTAACTATATAGGTATGGTTCTTTGATTGGATTTTACAAGTTTATCATTGTAATTGCATGCCAAAGTGTGATGTTTTTATTGGAGCAATCTCTTTGCTTTTTGTAATATATAAGTGACTTTACATGATATACTTTTCTTTTGTGTGGGCTGTATGTTATCAAGCATTTCTCTATTGGGCGTCTTATTCCTCTAGAAATGCACTCTTGTGTTGTTATGTTACTGTTTTATAAGATCATGCTCCTAGGCTGTTGTGATGCATTTGATATGTTTGACTGTGTTTTAAACTTGTATATTCATATTTAGGATTATGAATGTTGAGCAAAAAGGTTGCGATCAATTTTGACTAGACTCATATCTGCATTTTCTCAAAAGAACAATGGAACACATAAATATTTTCAGTTCTTGCTGGCCTCTGCTGAGTGCTGAGTGCTGA
>JBBYHM010358252.1:6330-19358 GCA_038381775.1 Adansonia rubrostipa | reverse complement strand
TGTTTGGGGATCTAGCAATGGAGATTTTGAATTGGGGAAAAGACAAGCCTTATCTTTGGGTTTGCTTACCCTTTTATAGGTGTTGTCTAGGGACATAGTGTTAGATGATTTGATGGGAGGGTGACTAGTGCCGAGCTAGTTGTCAGGCTATGGTGCCCTGTGGTTGGCTCTGTCAGTCAGCCGCCATTTGAGAGATGTCAGTCCTGAAGTCATGCTATTGTTGAGAGGTCACATCGTTGTCTACTGCTATTTTGGCGGTTGCTTGGTTATACGATCATCCAAATGGTGAAAGCTAACTGGTAGCCATTTGGGCGATCTAGTTAATCACCCAAATGGTAAAAGTTAACTGGCAGCCATTCTGATCGCCCAAATGATAAAAGTTGACTGGTGGCCATTTGGGCGATCTGGCTTATCAATAAATTTATCTCAACTGAAACAAATCCATATGTTTTAAAAACATTTGGATGTTGACTAGGAGTGAAGCCTTGTTTGGTATTCAACCCAATAAGTTCGAAGCCAAATCGAAGTAGGCATTGATGGATGATTGATTGAAAGCTTAACTCAAGCCTCTTTGATCTAGAAACTAGCTTTAAAATCAGAAAAAAAATGGAACTCAGAAACTCAATCAACAATGATTAAAAAAAATTAAAAAAACTTAAGGAAAATAAGGGATAAATGCTAATAATGGAATGTTGAAATCACCATAAAAATTTCAGCAATCCTTTTCTTTTTCTTTTTTTTTCTCTTTAATTATTTTATATGAGGCTAACTAAATTGAAATTTATTTATATAAGACAATAAAAATATATATTTTAAAAAATAAATCTAATTAATTTTGTTATACCTATAAATGGTGGCTCATATGTCTGGGCTCATATTATCCAATTGGCTAAAAGCTCATCCTAGAAAAGTCAACATTAAGTTATGAAACTTAGGTCAAACACTTAATCCATATAAGGTGGAGTATTCTTTGTAAACCTTAAGCTAACCTACTACTATACTTTCATTATTTTATGATTTTGCCTTCTTCTCTTTGCTAACTTAAGTATTGAAGTACGTTTAGAAATCTAAACTCTGAAGCCCTCTAACTTTTTCTACCTTGCAGATCCATCATTGAAGAACCAATCGATCACCCTTGACCTACCAACCTCCATTGCTGCATCAACAAACATAATCAAAGCTTTTTTAAACTAAAAATGTATTAAATCAAATAAAGTGCATTAACTAGAAAACGCATAAAACTAAATTAAATTATTCACGTATAGAAAGATAGTCAAATTGATCATCCACATAAAATTATTTTTTATAAAATGTTTTTATATTTATGCGTTTATTATATTAGAAACTAGTTTACGACCCATGCTATGCATGGGTGGGTTAGTTTTATTTATTTAATTATTTAGTATGTGTTTCAATTTTATGCTCATGTGTTATGATTTTATTTTTATATTGTTAATTTATTATATAAATATATATATATATATAAAAGATAAATTTATGAATTTATTAAAATTTTAATTTTGGATTTGAGAATCTTAGATATGAGTTATTTATTGCATGAAAAAAGTTATTTTATTTTTTGAGTAAATATTGAAACAAATTTTGAGAATTCATAATAATAAAAGATTATACGTTATTTACGAGTTTTTCTAGTAAACTAGTTGATAGATTTTATATTTTAATAAAGGCTACCATTCAAATTTTTTTATTGATTTAATAATAAACATTTATCTTAAAATAATTAATTATAGTAAAAAGTTTATTTTATTCAAATGTAAAGCTAATAAAATAGTTATTTTAATTATTTTAGGAGATGATTATATTTTAGTAAAGATAAGATAGTTTATTTTAAATTTCATTAATTAGAGCATATATTTATTGTAAGGAAGAATTTTTTTTAAAAAAATATAAATACATGATATATATATATATATAATATAATAGTTCTAATTGCAATCAATGCTTTAACAATCATATATTGTGAATCAACACCTCATTAAATAAAAAAATAATATTAAATATTTAAAGATTAGTTTAGTTAATTGGTTGATGCTTTTTTTTTTATTGAATAAGTAGAGTTTCAATTCTTTTCACCTAAATTTTTAAAATTTTTAATTAATGCAATTTTAAATTATACTTACCTATATGTCAAATAAATAAGTTATCTATATTAGCGTATTTGTCAATAAAATATACACAATTAACATATACTATGTTATATTATATATACATTAATTAGTGCTTGTATGCACCGGGTCAAAATCTAAAAGTTTTTATAATTATTACAATTTATTTTAATTTTTTAAAATTATTAATTAAATGTAAAATTTTTAATGAACATTTATACAAATATCCGTTAACCAATTTAATATATACATATATATATATATATATATATATATATGCGATAGAGTGATCCCCGCCTAGTCCGTGGGTCGGTTCCTAGCACGGGCTGCAGCGTATGACACAATGCATAAATAAATGGCAGGTCTTCTTCTTTCCAAATTAGTAGCATTGACGAATATAATAATAATAAAATATTTAAAATGTAATGTAAAATATAATATATATTAAAAATAATATAAATATAATAATATAGTAAATTTTATATATTATAAATTATTATTATATTGATAATTATATAAATATAAAATATTTTAAATATAAATATAATATTATGAAATATAAATACTCGCTGTAAAATCTAAAATGTATCACATGATTGATTTGTTTATTTATTTTATTACAATCAGTCAGGCGGAATTGATGATGTGATCCATTATGCAACTTTCCCTGACATGGTTTTGGTTTCACTCAACTCTTTGGTTCTGTGGTGGGCCATGCATAGTCAGGCCTTAGGTTTATGTGAAATTCCCGTACACGTTTAATCAGATGGAAAAACGACCTCCCAACGCAAGTGTCACCCACCCTCTTTTGCTCGATTTTTGGCTCCCAAAAGAAAAAAAAATCTTATGGCTAAGTTTGTGGTTAGTATTTTATTTATTTATAACTATAATATAAGATTTTAATTTTTTTTAAAAAATTATTTATTTAATATTTTATTAATTTAATAAATTCATTTAAATTAAAATTTTAAATTTAATTAATAATAATTTATTATATTTTCTAATATTTTTATGTTTAATTTATTTACTTGATTTTTCAATATTTTTAAAATTAAATATTTATAATTTGAAATTAATATTTTTATATAATAGAAATATATTTACAAATATTTATTTTACTTTTAAAAATAAATTATATATATAATATTTTAAAAAATTCATAAATTTAAAATAATATATCAAAATATCAATACCAGTACATATACTATTGTAATAAAAACAATATAGTACGGGAAGGATACCGACTACTGTAGCCAACCCTTGGCCATTTCAAAAGGCTAAAACTTTGCGGACTAATTATTATCCCCTCACAAGTTGGTTATGTTATGCCAATCCAAATACAACTCTAGAGTGGCACCGTCCACCTCCCACTCTCCTCCCCTTTTCTTACTTTGACCTTCTTAAATTTTAGACTTCCCCTTCATGTCCATGGTCCACCTTCATTAAAATAGAAATTGCCTCTGACTTTCTCATTCTTCAACCTATATAAGCTCTTCTTTCCATCCCCTTTCCTCACTTGTTACTATTTGCATATTTGATTTCTTTTCTTCAACCTCCGTTAGACATTGATTTTATATATTTATTGGAATGATGAGTGGTGCAGTTGAAGAACGCTTTGGAATAACTGGAAGCAACGCTGAAAGGAAATTCAAGGGAGTGCGTCGTAGAAGATGGGGTAAGTGGGTGTCCGAAATCCGAGTTCCAGGCACACAGGAACGCCTTTGGTTAGGCTCTTATTCCACCCCGGAAGCTGCTGCCATCGCCCATGACATCGCTTTCTATTGTCTGCGTCGACCATCTTCCTTAAATGATCTCAACTTTCCTTCCATGTTACCTCCAACTGTCAATGCAAACATGTCCCCCACGTCTGTGCAGAAAGCAGCATCGGATGCCGGCATGGCGGTCGATGCCCAGATGATCATGACCAGCACCACCAGGCCCATGATCAACAATGAAATCAAGCCAAATGGAAGCAGCAGTACTGTAATCATGGAAATGGAGAGAGAGTCCTGGGCAAACGATAGCAGTAATGGCTCATGGGAAGGAAAACAAGGGGAGGTTTTGAGCATTTCCGTTGAAGATTATCTGTAGATTTTAATCCATTGTCTCTGAATAAAATGCCATTAATTTTACATTAATTTTAGAGGAACTGTGTACATATAAATTAGAAGGTACTATTACAAACAGTACTAGGCTAGCTAGTTTAGAACATTTCCTGGAGCTTAGGAATGGGATACATATATATATATATATATATATATATACACACACACACACACATATATGTGTGTATATTGATAAGTGCACGTGGGGTGGGCGATTGGGCATTGTATGATTGGTCAAATGAGCAAAATATGAAACCTTTAGAAATTCAAATCCAATTCGTCACTTCAGTTGACTGACTATATGCAACTTTTGACTAAAAAGTTATAAATGGACTTGGTAAAACTAAATTTCGCAACTTCCTTCCCATTTGGCCGACATGCAGACTTTACCAAAAATGAAAACTCAAACTTCACTATTTCATTTGACAATGTTTAATGACACTAATTATACTGATATTTAAGAAAAAAAAGTCTAATTAATTAGTAGACCTAAAATTATTTCCGATGAATAAAAAATCCAAGCTCTGTCCTTCACCGCTTCAATTCAATTATTCTTAAAATATAAATTAAATATTAAATATATTATTTTAATATTAAATAAACATTAAATATAATAATTAATTAATAAAAATTATGTAAATAACTTAATGATATAATTTTTAATATATGAAAAAAAAATTTGTATAAATCCCCAGTACCATTCAATGTCCCAAAAAGCAAACACAAGTGGAAACTCAAAGTAAATCCCAATCCATGACAACAACTAAGAAAACGATTCAAAAACAATTTCGAGTATTTCTAACATATATCACTAGTGGAAGCATATATATGCACAAGACTTATTCAGCTAACTGGCCAAGTTTCCTGAACCCAACACTTACTCCTAGCAACGCGTGCCAAATTGAAATCCAAAAGTAATTAACAATTCAACAGTACAATTGTAAAAAGGCAAGAAAGTTTAATTAAAGTGATGGCAGCCAGCCATAGATGCTGCCTGCTACTCCATCTTGGGCTGGAGTTGCGAGAAGGTTATGGGACCAGCAGGAAGCTTCCTAGGAGAGGTGCTCTCTATTACATATCTGGCAGCAGTTCCTTCGGATAGCGGTTTCCCCACACCCACTATGGAAGTTCTTCTTGTACCATGAGCTGAAAACAGAAGTCGGAAAGTCCAGTTAAGTACACTGGGTGCAAAAACCCGAAAGAGGAGGAACGTGTCGTACCAACTCGGGTACTTCACGTAAGCGTCTCCCCGGCAAGCACCCGTAACGATCAGCCTCGCAAACTCTTGCATAGGCCCACCATTCACTTGTACCTGTAACAAATATGTATATTACATACTCACATGGCAAAGCAGATACATAATTTTCATTGATTGTTGTTAAGCTATAATTAGCTAGCCAGGCTGCAACTATTCAAATATGATTTGATAGCAATGGCTTAGTTATTATCATTTTAATCGAAAAAAAGGAGAGGCTTACGTATAATTAACCGAACCCATTACTTAATAACTTGGTTCATAAACATTTATCAAAGTTGAGATTAGAATTCAAATTCTAATATCTGCAATGCTTTTCCTTATTCTAAGGCTAAGAAATTTTAGTTATAATAATAATAATAATAATAATAACAATAATAATAATTATAATTATAAACTTGATGATTTCTTGTGCATGTTCAACACTCAGGGCAGGATATTCAAGAATGGCAACTAATTTAGACTAAGAAGATTATTGAGTTTGGTTCAGTAGTCTCAAAAGAACAAAAGGTCAATTGGAATTAAATTATTACAAGCGGGATTTCAATAGGAGCAGTTACAGTCATTATTTTATGCTTTTTGATCTCGACATTGTAAATATTCACAGTTGAAATTAATCGCAATAATATTTATTATGTTCGTAACCAAACGTGAAAATGCATCCACACCTGCATTTTAAATATCCGACTACAAAGTTTTCATATGTAAAACCACACTCTGTTTTCTTCATCACCCTACACTAATGCTATATCCTTATCTTTCTTTTTCTTCCAATCCTTTTCCAGCTGAGCAATGCTACGCTTCACAGTGCCTTAATTTGTAATAAATTCTATTATTACTCTTCATGCGGCAAGCTATTAATGCCTAATATTCATTTCAACATTGCCCCAAACACAAGGAATCCAATCAATTAAGGATGAGCCAAACTTCAATAATCATCTATTAAAGACTTTAGGCATAAAGAATAAGAAAAAACTTGTTGGACAAACAAAGCATTTTTTTAGCTAACTATTTATCTCTACTTTCATATAGTTGGAAAGGAAAAGCTTAGAAAAAAAAAAAAAGACTACAGGCGTTCATTCGACCTATTCGGGTAAAACCATAATCGAATAACCATCAACTAGATTAACCAATTATCAATTTTTACGACCTTTATGTTGAATGAATTGGATATAATTTAAGTTTTAAGAAACTCAAGTATTTCTATTCATTTGGCCAGTTTTCAAATTAATCAAATTTTAGTCGTAACATCTTCAAATCCAAGGTTTCTAGTTTTGTGCATGATTCAAATAAACATAATTATCCAATAAATATTTAAATATCAAACATAAATGAACAATTTTCAACTTTCTTCATGTTCCTAGCGGTCTTCCTAATTGTTGGCTTAGTTTGATTATTAACACGAACAAATTTAGTGGTACTCAAATAACAAAGAGGGGAAGAGTAGAATGAAATTATTTGGTCACCAGCCAACCAACCAACCAAATTAATTCGGTTCAATCAGTTAATTCAGTTTTATTCGGATTATGCACGCCCCCACGAAAGACATTGATATCTATTTTTATGTTACCTTTTCACGTGAACTTCCCATATACTAAAGTTCATCTTAAAGACCAGGGATGTGTATTGAAAACATAATTCAGTCTCTTAAGGTGTTGCAGCTAATTAATTACTACTTACTTCTCGTTCTTCCTTCCACTGCATCTCTGCTCCTTCTTCCAGCATAAACTTTCCTCTCGTCATTTCACCTCCGATCCAACCATGTGTTGCAATCGTTATTCCAACCTCATCATTTACTTCAAATCTGAGAGTCTCGTAGAAGTTTACAAGAGCAGCTTTTGCAGCCTATAACACAAATGGTAAGAAAGGCTTGGGGTAATACATAAAAGGAAAAAATATTTTATTTTTTATATTGTGAAAACTGCTTTGCGATCAGGAAAACCAAGGATTAAATTAAGAGTTGAAACTAATACATCAATTATTTTAGATATCTTTCGCATAAATAAAACTTAATAGTTCATGAAAGTTGAAGTGACATTGCGTTGTAACGTGAGCATTCTATATTCAAAGACTAATGGCAAAGAATTTCTAATTCCAATTTTATTCATCCTATTAAAAATATGATCAAATTGAATGCTCATATTGGTGCTTGTTAATATTGAATATGTACTCACAGCATACAAACTCATTCTTGGCAATGGCAACCAGTTTTCCACTGATGCGTTCACAATGACTCGACCATTACTCTGATGTAGGAACGGAAGAGCAACAAATGTTGGATAAACATTTCCCCAAAAGTTTATGTCCTGGGAATTAACAGAACCAACAAATCCTCAATAGTAGTTCAGAAAGATACTCTAAACAATTAGGGGGGCAAAAATCTGCTCAATACTTTAACTAGGCGAGTTTTGGGCCTTACCAACAAATGGGGAAACACTGAGGTGTCCGTAACTTCCTCAAAGTAGAATGTATGTCCCAAACTCGCGGCGTTTACCAGATGGTCCACTGCAAGATTGAATAAAGCATGCGTCAGAAACAAAAACCGAGCGAAAATGAAAATGATTTGAGCTTGATGTAGTTGAGGAAACGTCTTAGTACAATAACTATGAGCATATAGGATCTTAAAGTTGATATTACTTGTATGCACAAAAAATAATAGTATGGCATTGAACTTGCCAGCTGATATATACTAAACTTGAAGAAGATAAAAATGATATGAATTTGGTAGAATTAATGGAAATTTATCATACAGCTGTTGCAAATAATTTGCCCTTTGGAGCACGTTATGGTAATTAGCGTTAAATGCCATACCAAATTGTAGCCAGTCATCAATCTCTGAAGATGGAACTTACCACGTCCATAGATGTTTATGGTTTCATTAACAAATCTCCTACAATCATCTTCCTTAACAACATCTGCTGCAATTACAGTGACATTGTTTGCGCCAATATGTCTTGCTTTCTCACTAATTGCTCGAAGTCGTTGTTCTCTCCTTGCAACCACTACAAGATTCGCCCTCCTCTTTGCATATTCATATGCAATTTGCTGCAATAATTACAAACAATTTGTAACAAACGCAATACTTCATGATATTGGTCTTCAATCAATTTGTAACAGAACAACGTGAAAGCCCCGTAGTTTCATTGAAATGACCATTGTTAAAGTTCATCAAGTTATGACTACTAATCCGAAGTTCTAATTTGCAATGAAATTGAATATTCTTAAACGACTCCACCCCCTGAACTAGTTTATAGCTGATAGGTTGAAAAGGGTACGTAAAGCGTGAACCCAGCTTTTTCAATATGAATGCATAAATGCTGACCTCCTAACTGAAAGTTGTAAGAGGAAGAAGTTAACATATATAGATATGATTACCTCTCCAATACCGGAAGAAGCTCCGGTGATTATAACCACTTTGCCATCCATATTCTCAGTAGTGTATAAGGTGTTGTAAAGCCATTCACAGGCATGGATAAAGCACAAGGCTGGCCATGCAAAGGCCAGCATCATCATGCCTCCAGGCGGCACCACTAAATTCAGAAAGGAGTTTACCAAATCCATCATCAATTTCTGAAGAAGAAGAAATGAAAGTAACGAGTGATAAAGGGGCCAAACTAGGAAAGTAATAAGTGATGAGATGAACAAACTACAACTGCCATTTACATGCAGTAAGCTTTAGGGAAAGTAAAGCACGTGTTAGGTGTGATACAGCTTCCTTGTCTACTGTCGTGACAATTGGTAAGGAGTTTTGCATGTCGTTTTTTTCTTTGGGTAAGGATTCTTGCTCACGTATCTATACCATATAACTTACAGATCCAAGTGATGTGATGAATTAAGTGGCATGAATTTATGATATAATTGATTAAGTTGACATCAACGAGTGAAATAATATTAATTCAATTAATAAATTTAAAAAACAATTCAAATAAAGTTATTATAAAATATAAAATTAAAAGCATATATATCTTTAATATCATGCAACTCTAACCATATAAATATATTAATGATCGATACAGTTTTTAAATTCTTATCAGATTTTGTGTTATTATTTATGATTAGAATTCAATGACACATGCAAATGCATGTGAATTTTTTTCAATTAAAAAATAAATTAAAAACAAAAGGTGTGTATGTCTTCGGTGAAAAGGTGAAAAATAATGAGTGCAAAGGTTTAAAAGCTGAATATTTAATTAATAGATTCGTGAATAGTAAATTATATGATATTAAAAATATATAACTTTAGTTTTACGTATAAATTGAGTTAGGAGTGACACAAAATTCAATCACTTCTATTATATATAGTATAAATATATAACTAAGATTATACCATACTCGCTATGCGAGTGATTAAAAAAATATATGAATAAAAGTTTTATATTTTTATAGAAAAATAAAAACTCACTGAGTTGAAAATGATACCAAATTCAATCATTGCCATTATATATTCTATTGATCATAGATAAACAACTATCTATAAAACTACGTTTGTTAACTGTAACTTTTCTTTGAAATATTTTTATATTTCTTTTACCTGAAAACAAAATTTTATATATAATTTTATGTGTCACAGAACCTAGTAAAAAAAATTGATTTGCATTATTAATATCATTTGCGTAAATATGTAATATGACTCTTGAGCTATGCCACGGTGACAACAGGATTTAAAGAATAAAAATACGCACTTAAATACTTCGATTAATATCTTATGAGGATGAGATCCCTGTTAAGAGCGTTTATACAGTTAGGTTGTAGCTTGAAACGTTTTTAATGTTCTGTCTATTTTCAAATTTAATTCCGCTCGTAGGCTTGTTTTCTTATTAAAAAAGATAACAATATAATTTTTGTACTAATATTATATATGTTAATAATTAAATTTAAGTAAAAATTATTTATTAAATAGTAATTGAGATCAAATTAACCCTGCCTGAATCATAAAAAGCATGTTTCGATCCGATTTGTAAGGTCAAGTGTGTTGCTTGACTTTTGAATAAGTCTAATCCGATTCTACTTCAATTAAATAATTAAAAATGTTCGACCCAATTTTTAAAAAGAAAAGGAAAAAATAAAAAGCATAAAATAACAATATATTATAGTTATAGACGTATACATACTTTGTCCAGGATGTTATGATATTTTATAATAATATAATTTTAAAATTATAATAACATTCTTAATAATTTATTGTTAATTATTTTGCAATATTTTAAAAATAAATTTTTTATAAATAATTCTTTTAAAAATTTAAATTTTTTATATTTTAATATGTTATAATATAAATTCGATCCTATGATACAATACAAATAGACATATGTGTAAAAATTTACACAAAATGAATTGTTAACATGCCAAAATTATATGATATGTAATACATTTAATTTGATTTTAACTTGGAAAAGTAACACAAAACAACAAGTGATACGAAATTGCGAGTTATATTTGGATATTATTAATTAAGTTAGACAATTTTAAACATGATATAATTATATGACACGATATAACAATAATATGAGCACAACACAACGTGTCAAGATTTACATAAAATAAATTATTGACATATTAAAATTTTTAAAATATATAATATCGTAAATACAATTATGATATGAAAAACAACACAACGCACAAGTAGCAAAAAATTGAAAGTTATTGAATACCGTCAATTAAACTTAATAATTTTGTATATAAATTATTATATGACACAAATATAATATAAGAAAAATAATAAAAGCATAATATAATAATAAAAACATGAACAAATACATTGTCTCAAAATCCGAATAAAATAAATTATTAACGTATCAAAATTTAGATAAATATATAATAACTTGAATTTAATTATGATATAGAAATTAACATAAACATAATACAAATACAAAAACTCAAAAACCAAAATAAAACCTCAAAATATTAAATGAAAGTAAATGGGTTGCCATACGTCAATAGACGATTTAATCTTTTGGAATTACTTTAATATAAGGCTATAGATGTTACAGATAATTAGAAAGTAAATAAGTAAATAAATAAAATAATTGTATTTTTTAGCTTTTTTTTTTAAGCAAATATCAAAAAGAATTAAACGTCTAATTGGGAGACATTCTTGATATTAATTAATATAATAATTTTATTAATTATACACCATATGACAAAAAAATTGACAATACAATGCCAACACAATATCAGAAAAAATAATTAAAACAAAACTCACCATGAAAAATACCATCAACATGAAACAAATAGATGAATTAAATTTATATAAAATAAATTATTAAAGTGTGAAAATTTATATAAATATATAATACTTTAAATATGATTTTAGCATGAAAAATAAGGCAAATGTGAACACGACGACACATGATAAAAAATGATAGTTATTTGAATAATTTTAATTAGACTTCATAATTTTGAACAAAATATAATTATTCAACATGAATATTACATAACCAAAAAAAAAAAAAATTATTGTGCCAATATAGGTACATTCTTTACTTTGGAATACTTCACCACAGGCTAAATTTTTTATACAGAACAACATTTATCCTTCTTTATCAGTGGGTGTCCATCGAACCTATGCATTTGTTGTCTTGGCTTTATATGTTATGCTATGAAATCTTCTATCTCATGGTGCTTTTTGTCTAATTGCTAGAAATCCTACACAAGCAATCCTAGCATGAAGGTTGATTCTATCATGACCATACCCGCAGTTGAGGAGAAAGAGGATCATTCATTAGCTAGGATAAATTAGCAAGAAGTTGATTATTTGTTTGTAAGACAAAGCGTTGCATCCAAAATGAATTGGAAGAAGGGCGCTAATTAGAAATTTGCCTAAATTTTTAGTATTTTTTGTCCAATGGTTTGTATTGGATCTTAATTTTTTTCTAATGGTAAAATTTCTTGATTGTTTCTTATCTAAGAAAAAAGGATTTCTGGAAAAATAGTTTACTTTATGTTTGTTTAAGCTTTGGCAATCGACTTGGATCAAATCCAAGGTTGAAATCTAATATGCAATGGAAATTAATTGCAAGAACTTTGAAAGGTCATTCCTCAATCTTCGTCTCCTTCTTGATTTTGGGAAAGCCCCAGTCAATAATTTTCATCCCATCTACGTCGCTCATAGAAATGCTGAATACTCAAACAATCCCACCTAGTACAACAAGCATAGATATTTCACGACAGATGTTAAGACTTCTGACGAGGTGCAGTGATGTTGTAACCATTGTAACGAGCCTGTTAGGCTATCTGTCGTATCATCCTCTTTGATAAAAAAAGGTTAGCAGCAAAAGTTAATCCTTTTTTCCCATGAAATCAAAAATTTATGTTACATATTAAAAGGAGATGAGAGCTGCCACAAAGATCGAGGTTACATATTAAAAGCTACCTAGGGATAATTTCTAATTTTGTGAATTCATGAACTCTATCTTAAGATTGATCATAGCAAAGTTTCCAAAAACCTTGAACTCTTAATTGTATTTTTATTGTCTGGGAACTCTAAGATTATGTTGACTCCGATGAAAAATGTTTTTGTTTTTAGTTCTTGATTTGCTTCTA
>JBBYHM010358222.1:0-21538 GCA_038381775.1 Adansonia rubrostipa | reverse complement strand
CCTAGGACTCAGTCTAGACACTAAAGTACTAAATCGAATCTAAGGACTAAAAAGATAAAAAGAAAAACGAACCTAATAAAAAATTATGAAAATACCCCTAAGGTATATCTTCGACATGAGAGTATCTCGGTACCCCTAATGGACTCGAAAGGACAAGTAATGATGATTCTTACTATAAATGGGTAATTTAGATTACAAAAAATGACCTAAAGTATGAAAATTGCTAATGGTTCCCTAAATTTCTCAAAATAAAATATTAGTCCTAAATTGGTTTAAAATGCTAAAAAAGATATATTTATTTTTTTGACCCAAAAAACACCCTAAATGACAAGTTTAAATTTTAAAATAACCTAACATGCAAAAATACCATAAATTTTTAAAAATTGCATTTCGTACACTAATGGAGAACCAAAAAAATATGAAAGGTTTTTTTTTATATATTTTTAGCACCTCACCAGAGGACCAATGGGATGCTAAAAACTATTTAAAATAATCTAAGTGAACGATTTCATGCTAAAGATAACCATTTTGTCCTAAACATTCTAGATTTCCCTAAGGGTCCCTAAACTTTCTTGATTTTATACTTAGGTACCTAAGTAAAAAAAAAAAAACTAAATCATCACAAAATATAATCAATCAGGTAAAAGTTATCATGTAAATCATGAAGAACATCCATAAAAAGTTTGGTCAAACACCTTTGACGAAAAACAAAATTTTTCATTATTGTAGACTAGCCCCTAAACTTTGAGAAATTGCAAAATACCTCCTAAAGTGTGTATCCATGAAGCTTTCGGTCAAATCCTTTGACCATAAAACAAAAAGTTATGTTATTTGCAAATTAGTCCCTAAACTTTCCTAAAATTGCAAATTGATCCCTAAATAATTTAAAATGCATAATACGCATCAAAATACATCCAAAATACATGAGAAATTCACCTAAGGGCTCTGGGATGATTCGGCCAAGTACCCATGGCCAAAAGAAAAATTATGATATTTGTAGCTAAGTCCCTAAATTTTTCTAAAATTTTTAAATGCCCTCAAAATGCTTAAAAATCATAAATTTCTATTTCCTAGCCATTACCTAATTGACTTAATCATGTAGATACCTCTAAATAAATTTTAAAATTTTTTAACAAAATTATAAAATGGTCCTTAAGGGTTTAACCAAACAAGAAAAACCCCTAAATAGCCTAAAAATGAAAATTTACATTTTTGACCTCTATAAGTTTCAACCAAGCTAGGAAAAACGCATAAATGAGTTTGAAAAAAATGAAAAATTGTGAAACAGCCCTTACTAATGCGCCATGAACCAAAATAGCCCCTAAGTGGCCTAAAATAATAAAGAAAAAAAACATTTAAACCTCCAAACTTTCAACTATTTAACAAAACAACCTCTAAAAATTCACTTTTCATAAACTAAACCTAAATGCATGTTAAGATCATCCTAGAATACTACCAAGCTCAGTACATAACAAAAAATCTCAAGTTATTAATATTTAAGAGAAATCACAAACTAGATATTGTAGACACCTTATTTTGTTCGAGCTAATTTATAGCAATCTGGGATATGAACGTGAAAGAGGGCAACGTCGCTCGATAAGAAGTTTTTTTTTTTTTGAGAAGGTCAAGAATGTCTATGGATCATATTAGAGAAAAACACAAAGATGTAGCATCAAAGGACATAATTCCAGGTGTTCAGGGACAAAAGACATGGGAAAATTTATAATTTTGCCTAAATATATCAATATATGGTCCTCATATATCGATATAGTGCTCTAATGACCTAAAAATTTGAAATTTCCCCATTTGTATTGATACAATGTGTAAATGTATCGATGCATGAGTTTATGTATCGATGCATGAACTTATGTATCAATACTAGGCCATGCCAGAACCAAAACTTGCATTCTGTAAAGTAGATGTATCGATACAATGCTCCATTGTATCTTTAAAACGATATATTATTCACCCCTAGATCATTCCAGATGAGACAGTTATGATTTTTCATATATGAACTGTCCAGAACCCTTGGAATCAGTAACATGTATTCTAATCGGGCCTTTCAGACCCACTAAATGATTTTTCCAAATCTTTCAAACATTTTTTCTAAAAAATTCATGAAATTCTTTTTTTAAAAAGGTATCGTTTGTAATTTTTTGATACGAAATGAGTTCGGCGTGATTTTTCAAATTTTGATGTATCCTGTCCCTCGTATGCTCTGCCAGCAGTGTAATTAATCCAAACTTGAAAATTTATTCCCTTGAAAAGTGATTTTTTTAGGATATTGAGAATATTTTTAGATTGACCCTCATCGAGTTACCTTTCTAACGGTATCTTGTGCACCCTCTAAAGCTTTCAAACCAATTTAGAATAAATTCAAGAAGCGAGATAGCACGATGCTGTCCCCTGTTTTAGGTTATGGTCAAAATTGAGTTGTTTTCCCGAGCTTCATCTCGAGACATTCGAATGTCACCATATCACCCTTCAGCCTTGAGAACATGCTTTGACCTCCCATAGGCTCGTATTAAGGCACAAATATATTTTACATTTTTACCATCCTTATTCATAATAATTTCTTTTGCCAAAAGTTGTCAAAATGCTCACTCATTTTCTAAATCACAAAGTTTTGTCAACCTAAGTTTTCCAACTCAACTTCTCTAAGGAGTGTCAGATAAGTCACTTTTGAGGATTCTCTAACCCTAACCTTCCAAGTGGATACTCCAACCCTGCTTCTCAAAATTATCAAGATTTAAAAATCCTCCTTTGTCAAAATTATTTGTCATACATGGGGATACTCCAACCCTAACCTTTCGAGAGGATACTCCAACCCTGCTTTTCAATATTATCAAGATTTAAAAATCTTCCTTTGTCAAAATTATTTGTCATCCAGGGGGATACTCCAACTCCTCTTTCTGAAGTGATACTCTAACCTTGTTTTTAGCTACAATTAAATTTTTCTTTTTCTCAAACTTCTGTGAATATGTTAAAAAAACCTCATTCAATCAAGAAACCCAGATGTGTCTAAAAAATTGTCGGTTTTGTTATTCCTAGATAATCGATGTCAATTGCGAGATAAATTTTGATAGTTCATGCCTTTTCTTTATCATTACACTGAATAATCCATGTTATGTTACTTTATTCGTTGCCTTACTAACGTGATTTTTTTGTGATGGTTATTTGCATTCATGTCTTCAAATCATTTCAAGTAAAAGTGAAGGTGATGTTCTGCGTGGGTATCTCTCTAGTGCCCAAAGTGGAACATTTCATTTTCAAAGTAAAATCTAGAGGTCATTTTTATTAAAAATTTCTATATTCCCCATCTCTTCGTGGCGTATATGAGATTAAATCTTTTCATAGAAACCTGGATTTATATTTCTATAAAAATTCATCCATTGAAAGGGGGTTATATCAAAATAGTGATAAGTTAAGATCGAAAGAATCAAAACTGAGATAAGACATGACTAGTAAGGTATTGATTTTGGGTGTCACGAAGAGGTTTATGCCTTATTGTGCATAACCAACATCCAAACTCAAATGGCAAATCTTTGTACCACGCAGACAACGGGATTGATGTTTCGAGTTTCGTAACTCAAGACATAAGTTTCAATAGGCATCCGGTCATGCCTAGCCTAAAATGATCGATGGCGACTCCAAGCGTTGGCTACTTTGTGATGGTCATCCGAGACCAATAAGATGAGCGATTCATCTTATGCTCCCCTTCATTGTATCATGAGTCGAGAATCCATACTTTCTCATTCTCATCACATTGCGAAGGAAAAGTCTCAGTAAAAAAGACATTTCCTAGTCAGAAAAATATTTTAAGTCATATACACTTTAGATCCACGAAGATCTACCCCGGGGCACGTTGCGACAGATGTAAAAATAAAAATGAACAAATGCTAAATATAACCATGTATGATTCATGAAGTCCATCAACATTAAAATTTATTTTAACTCATATGAACATGATTTAAAACATTTAAACTTAGAAAATATGATTTTAATGAAATTTAAACAACAAAAAAAGAATGGTCATGGTTCCAAGCTTAGCTTTTAAAGCATGAAATATGCCATAGCTTAAGCTTAATCAGCTTAATAAGTAAGGATCATGGAACTACCATCAAGAATTCAAGAAGATAAAAATGAAATGAATAAAAATAGAAGATGAAATAAATAACATGAATTTTTAAGAAGAAACTACCTTGAAGGCTTTTGAAATAAGTTAAATTCTTTTTTCTTTTAACTTTCTCTTTTTTTTTTTGCTTCCAAAAACCTAAAAAACTCCTAAGAAAACACCTTCCCCAAATTCCTTATCTTTTTATCCTTTTTTATCCTTTTTTTTTAATGTTAAGCTTACTTATTAGGTTGGAAATAATAAATGTTGTGTCATAAGTCCATACCTTGTTATCTTTTCTTATAAGCCACTCTATTATCAAGCTCATGATGAAGTTGATCAGCTCATGTAATGGGTAAATACGATGTAACCAACTTGGTTAAAAAATAATTGGATGAGAAAATAAGCTAGTTAGCATGTAACTAGTTGGAAAAGGTAAATAAAATGAAATTAAATAAAATTTTCAAAAGTCAAAATAAAATTGGAATTAATGTTAATTGATCATAGAAAAAATTTTAGAAATGAAATGCTGCAAAAGATCTTGATTGGAAGTTAAAAACTCATAAAATTTTACGAGAAATGCCTTATTGTAAGAAAATTGACATATATGAGAAAAAATTCAAAACCCATGAAATAAATTAAAATTTTTAAAACTATTTTAATGGGAGTTAAATGACAACATTAGATGAATTTTAAAAATTTTAAACCAAAGAAAATTCCCCCAAAAATATTTATGGAATAGAAAACTCAATTTTTTGGAAATAGGGGAAGTTCAAGAGAAAAACAATCAAAACTCATGAAAATGAATGAATTTTTAAAAATTGAATTAAGGTGAATTAAATAATAATATTTAATGAATTTTAAAAATAAAAAACTAAGAAAAATCACCCCAAAAACATTTACTGAGTAAAACACTTCGTATTTCAGAAACAGAAAAATTTTAAGAAAAAAATTCAAAACTCATGAAAGTAAATGAATTTTACAAAACTGATTTAATGTGAACCAAACAATAATATTGGATGAATTTTGATGATTGAAACTCATGAGGGTTTTGCCAAAAAAATTTACGAGTAAAGAAAAACTCGTATTTTAATACTAAGATAAATTATGGAATTTTATTAAAACTGAAGTAAAGCAAATTCAAGACCATATATTATTGAAAACATTAATTTCTAAGGTGAAGAAAATGGACTACAAATACATATTTAAAATTTTAAAAATAGATCAACAAGAACCAAAAGTACAATTCATGAGCATGATACTCTAAGACTACAAAATTCAAAATTAATTTAAAAAATTTACAGTGTGACACTTCAAGGTAGAAAATGCCAATACATATTTTTCCTTGAATATTTATGATTTTTCAGGGTGAAAATCGGCATAAAACCAAATCACTGTCGTTAAAAATATCTGACCACTAATTTCTCGAGTTTTTAATAAAAATCTCAAAAAATTCCTAAAAATAGGAAACTTTACTATGAGATCATCTGCCAAGGTAATTTTCAAAATTTGTCAAGAACTTGTTCAAAAACAAAAATTTTTCCTTCGTGGATTTATCTTTTTTACCTGAAAAAATGGATTTTTCCATCATGTGTATGTACAGTTATTTACATACGGCTAATTAAAATTACAAAAAATGTAAAACCCCTCTGGTGGAAGTTGACCTCCAATAGAGTGGCTACTATATTTTCGTTCTCGGATACTTGGAACTTTCAGAGATAGACAAGCCTGAATGAATTTAGGTGTCTACGGCTATCCCTCTTTGTTTATTGCTGAGAACCAGGAATAGGACAAAGACCAAATAGACACAATTTCCTCTGGGCCACAAAGTACAAGAAAAATGAGATATGAACATATATATTAGAGCTTACTGATTAGAAGGGGAACTTTCAACCTACGGTGAAGTTAATATTGAAAATGAGTTGGTTGGGGCAAAAATGCATAAACCAACCAATAAGACAAATTGACTGAGACCAAGCAGTCAGGTCAACAAATGAAAGAAGTTACCCAGGACTAAGCAGACAAGTAGACCAAGGATACAAAGGTAATACCTAAGGTTAAACATAACAAGTTTGACCAGGGTTGAACCATTATGTCAAATGAGATACAAAAGAGAGTTTGACCAGGGCAAAACCATCATGTCAAATGATAGTGAAAGAAAGTTTGACCAGGGCTAAACCATCACGTTAAATGAAGGAGAAAAGAAGTTTGACCAGGGCAAAACCACGTCAAACAAAATTAAAAAAAGTTTGACCAGGGCAAAACCATCACGTCAAACGAAAGTGAAAGGAAAGTTTGACCAGGGCTAAACCATCACGTTAAATGAAAGCAAAAAGAGGTTTGACCAGGGCTAAACCATCAAGTTAAACAGAGGTGAAGAGAAGTTTGACCAAGGCTAAACCATCACGTCAAATGAAATGAAAAAAGAGTTTGACCAGGGCTAAACCATTATGTTAAATGAAATAAATATGGAGTTTGACCAAGGCTAAACCATCACATCAAACGAAGGTGAAAGAATTTGACTAGGGCTAAACCATCATATCAAATGAAATAAAAAGAGAGTTTGGCTAGGGCTAAACCATCACGTCAAATGAAAGTGAAAAGAAATTTAACCAGAAAAATGTAGCAAGACTTGACCGAGTATAGCCAAGTAAGTAAGAATTCGACTGAGTACGATCGATTGGAGATAAACCTTAATAAGGTTGAAGTAATCTGATATTTGAGATCTTTGAGGAAAGCTTGACTTACTTTTTGATTTTAAAGTAATATCCATTTGATAGTTTTTTTCTTACTTCATTACTTTAAACCTGTGAATTGCAAAATTATAAATGTGGATGCATGATGAATGTGCATGGACTTTCATGATTGGATTTATTCCTTATTTTTATATTTTTCATTCATTTTCTTTTTAAATCATGATTCAATCCACTTCAAAAGCTTGAAATCATTTTTAGAAAGTGTGGAGAATCTTTATGGTGGCAAGGGGCCAGTCTTGAATCTGATGTTGTCTTTACAGAAATAATTGTTCTTGCCCTTTAAAGAATTTGGATTATGATGCACCTGCATCATCTAGTGACTGAAAGAGAATGGTATGATTAGGAATGTGTGGGGGATGCCTCTTATGGTCATGTGGTGCATCAATACCATCTAGTGGTTGAGGAAAAGGGATATGATTGGAAAGGTAGGCGATGTTCTTGCCCTAAGAGAAAATAGGACTTTGTGAT
The DNA here is from genome assembly GCA_038381775.1 of Adansonia rubrostipa. Taxonomy (NCBI): domain Eukaryota; kingdom Viridiplantae; phylum Streptophyta; class Magnoliopsida; order Malvales; family Malvaceae; genus Adansonia; species Adansonia rubrostipa. Next base: position 14,200 of record JBBYHM010358222.1, on the reverse strand, counting down.
GCATCAACAGCATCTAGTGGTTGAGGAAAAGGGATATGATTGGAAATATGGTTGATGTCCCTTCCTCGAGAGAAAAAAGGACTTTGCAATGCATCAATACCATCTAGTGGTTAAGGAAAAAAAATATAATTGGAAATGTGTAGGGGATGCCCTTCTTCGATCCATCTGTGATTTTCATAATGTAACAAGGACATTAATTTCCATTAACTCCTTTGCCAGCCGGAACAAAATGATGAATATCTTCTAAGAGGTTGAGTTTCCTCCATCATCAGAATTCTATCTAAGACCATTAGTTATCCACCCTTACTGCTTCCTAGAACGATCTAAGGAATTAAGACATGAACCAAGATTTTTATAATGTTTTGACCTTATTCCAAAGTAACTAAAAGAAATTAGTCTGTTATCTATTTTAATTAATCTTTATTTCTTTTAGTCATTAATTATCATTTAGCAAAAATGTTAGCATGATCAAAAAGATATTCTAATAGAGTTTGCATTTTAAGGAAAGAAAGTAAAATATTGGCTTTTGTTTTGACAAAAATAATGGTAAAATGCCTAAGAAGAGATTCATAAAGATAATGGTAAATGTTGAGGAAAAGGTCTGGACAATTGAATTTAGATCTTCAAAGATTTCTTCTGAATAAAATATCTGCTTCTACATAGATCCATCTTTTAGAGATGCGTTTGATCATATCATGCCTACAATTTGATCATTTCTTTCTTTGCTTGAGCCACCCTTTTGGGTTTTTAACTCGAAGCCTCCTTCTTATATCACCTTTAATCTAATGCCCTGTTTGGGTTTTCGTCTGACTTTTTTTCTTCATTTTTTATTTTCTTGCTTTTTTTTTTCTATTTTTTTAAGTGTAGTATTTCTTTACACAGTCTGCATTGATATGGTTTGGTAAGACATCTCCATCTATTTCAGCAAGGATTGATGCGCCTTCTAAGAATGCCTTGTGAACCATATAGGGCCCTTCCTAATTAGGTGCCTATTTGCCTTATGGATCTTTTTGTATCGGGGGGATTTTCTTTAGCACTAGTTCTTTTTCATGAAAATGTCTTAGATTAATCTTCTTATCATGGGCCTTTATCATCTTTTTTTGGTACATTTGCCCATGCCAGATCACTTTCAACCTCTTTTCTTCAATCACGGTCAATTGTTCGTAATGATCTCGTGCCCATTCAGCTTTTTCTAATTTGGTCTCCATTAATATTTGAAGTGATGGGATCTCAACTTCAATTGGTAGTACCGCCTCCGTGACATACATCAATGAGTAAAGTGTTGCCTCAGTCGAGGTCTGTATTAAGGTTCGATAAGCAGGAGAGCAAATGGAAGCTTCTCGTGCCAATCTTTATAAGTCTTCACCTTTTTCCCATAATCTTCTTAATATTTTTGTTGGCAGCTTCTACGGCCCCATTCATCTTCGGATGATATGTGACTAAATTATGAAGAGAGATTTTAAGCTGGGTATAGACCTTCATTATCAATTTATTATTCAAGTTGGAGGCATTATCCGTTATAATTCTTTCATGGACCTCAAATCTACAAATGATATTAGCCTTTAGAAATTTAACCACCACTAATTTTGTGACGGTAGCAAAAGAAGCGGCTTCCACCTATTTGGTGAAATAATCAATGGCCGTCAAGATGAAACGATGCCGGTTTGATGTTGCAGGAGTAATGGGTCTGATGACACCCATACCCCATATACAAAAAGGCCATTACGTAGTCATGACATGTAACAATGAGGGTGGGACATGAATCTTGTCGGCATATATTTGACACTTATGGCACTTTCGGGCATACTTGATACAGTTACTCTCCATAGTCGTCCAGAAGTAGCCCAATCTCATGATTTACTTTGCCATCTTGTGTCCATTGGCATGAATCCCATAAACCTCTTCATGTATTTCTTCTATTATTTTCTTTGCTTTCAAAGCATCAACACACCTTAACAATGTTTGGTCGAAACTTTTTCTTATACAAAATCTCTCCATCCAAGACAAAATTCAGTGCCAGCCTTTTTAAGGTTCTTTTATCAGTTTCTGAGGCATTTGGTGAATATACTCGATCCTTCAAATAATTTTTGATATCGTGATATCATTGAAATCTATCTGCCTCAATCTCAATGTTATGGTAGTATACATGGAATTCATAAATACTCATCTCAATAGGTGTCACCTTCTGCCCTTTGTTTACTTTGAACATCGAAGCCAAGGTGGCTAGAGCATTTGCCATTTGATTGTCATCATGGAACAGATGAAAGAAGTCTACTTCTTTGAATTCTTCTTGTGATTCTAGAATCAATTTTTTATATTGCTGCAACCTTGGGTCTCGCGTTTCCCATTCTCCACGCAGTTGGTAAATTACCAAGGCTGAATCTCCGTAGACTTTCAATACCTGGGCCTTCTTTTCTAATGCTACTCGAAGCCCCATAATACATGCCTCATATTCCGCCACATTATTGGTGCAATCAAAAATTATTCAGGCTATAAAAGGGTAATAATCCCCTTTTGGAGATATTAAAATTATGCTGATTCCATGGCCCAATGCATTTGATGCTCCATCAAAATACATTTTCCATGTAGATCCTTCCGATGACTCTTCTTCTTCTTCAACCATAATATTCATCAAGTCTTCATCAGGCAATTTAAAATCCAAGAGCTGATAATTGTCAAGCACTCGGCTTGTGAAGAATTCAACAATGGCACTTCCTTTGATCGCCTTTTGGCTTACATAAATAATATCATATTCGAATAGTAGAACTTACCACCTAGCTATCCTTTCGGATAAAGCTGGTGCTTTAAATAGATATTTAATTGGGTCTATTTTGGTGATCAGCCATGTAGCATGATACAACATGTACTATTAGAGCCTTTTTGCTATCTAGACTAGAGCACAACATATCTTCTCTATATGGGAATAATTTCCTCGTAATCCAAAAATTTCTTACTAAGGTAATAGATTGCCCACTCCTTCTTTCCAGTCTCATCATGCTGCCCCAACACACAGCCCATGGATTTTTCAAACACTGACAAATATAGGATCAAAGGCCATCCCGAAGTAGGTGGTACCAATACCGACAGATTAGAGATATATTGCTTAACTTTTTTGAAAGCATTTTGGCATTCACTATCCCACTCACCAAGATTTTGTTTTTGCAAAAGTTGAAAAATCATATCACACTTATCCATGAGTTGAGATATGAATCTAGTGATGTAATTCAATATCCCCAAGAAACTTCTAATTTCTTTTGGCGTGTGTGGGGATGGCAATCCTGTATAGCTTTGATCTTATCTAGATCAACTTCAATTCCTCTTTCGCTTACAACAAAAGCCAACAATTTTCCAAACTTAGCTCTGAATTTACATTTTGCCGGGTTCAGCTTTAACTGATATTTTCTCAGCCTTTCAAACAACTTTTGCAGGTCTGCTACATGACTTTCTTCTTGAGGGGACTTAGCAATCATGTCATTAACGTACACTTCAATTTCTTTATACATCATGTCATGGAATAGGGTGACCATTGCCCTTTGGTAAGTTGCTCTTGCATTCTTCAACCCAAATGGCATTACTTTGTAACAAAATGTTCCCCACATTATGACAAATATGGTCTTCTCCATATCCTCCGGAGCCATTTTAATTTGGTCATACCCTAAAAATCTATCCATGAAGAAAAATAAATAGTTTTTCCCAGTATTATCAACTAGGGTGTCTATATGAGGGAGGAAAAAGTTATCTTTTAGGCTTACTCGATTGAAGTCCTGGTAATCTCCATATATGCTAACTCTTTCATCTTTGTTGGGAACCAGGACAATGTTTGCAAACCATTCTTGATATTTTTCCACCTTCAAAAATCTAGATTCAAATTGCTTCTTAACCTCTTCTTTTATCTTCAAAAGCATCTCCGGTTTCATTCTCCTTAGCTTCTGTTAAACCGATTTGCATTTTAGCTTCAAGGGTAATTTATGAACCATAATCTCCAATTCCAATCCTAGCATGTCTTGATAAGACCATGCAAAGATGTCTTTAAATTCATGCAGCAGACTTATCAGATCTTCTTGGGTGGAAGCTTTTATGGCGATTCTTATTTTGATCTCCTTCTTATCATTTTCATCATCCCTAAATTGATAATCTTAGTGGGCTTTTCATGGGGTATTATGCGTTTATCTTCTCATTCAATTATTTTTAGCAAATCAGGAGGCAAGATATGATCATCGACATTTTCTTCAAGATCGACCTCGTTCAAGCAAATTGTCTATTCAAAATTAACCTCTAAATTCTGATCAAATTTATCTGTTTCCCTGTAAAGGCAAAAGTAAGGAAGAAATGGGCAAAAGAATATGGGATATGAATAGGGTATGGATGCAAAAAAGGAAAGAGATATTGAGATAAGATATCATAAAAAAAACTTATGTAAAAAAGAAAAAGAACCAAAAAAGATTATATAAGGTAAGATTACGTGCATTTCATTTTTATTGATGATAAATTAAATTATGAGTCTTTACAAAAAGATTTATAGATAATAGTGTTCATTTCTTAGTTATTACTTTGGGAATGGCCTGGACACTATGCTTCTCTCAGCACATGTCAATTCCTTAAAACATATCTAGGGGGCATGGGTGAATCCCATGATCCTCCATGAACTCTTCATCATCTCTTCCAAGCTTTATTGATCACCAGAACAACGTTCCTGGTTTTTTTATCTCCATTTCCCAGATTGACTCCTCCATAGCAAAAAATTTCCTCTAACGAAGGGTAGGGAGTTAATTTTTGGCCTGACTGTTGGCCACCGCCTAGGGATGGCTACTTTCTTCTAATTCTTTTTCTGAACTCTTTCTTACTTAAAGCCTAATCTATATTTGTCTTTCTTACCATTAACATTAATGCCTAGCTGATTCCTTGTAAACATTTTTTGAGTCTTTTTTCGGCTAAGGCTCATTTCTCTACTGTCAACTTAAAGCTGGCATGCTTTTCGATAGCCTTAGTTTAGGGATGACTGACCCTTATGATATAAAGGTTGCATTAACAATCTCAAAAACTCTAAAAGAGCTTTCATTAGTTTCAGTATTTGTGTCAATGTAAGAAGCCTCTGTAGACATCATAGTGACTATGTCTTCTTGCCTATATAGACTCACCAATCTTTCATCCATTATAAACTTGACTTTTTGATGCAAGGATGATAGAACAACCTTGGCAAGGTGAATCCATGGTTGCCCTAACAAATAATTGTATGCTGAAGCGATATCCATAATGTGGAACTCGATTTTAAATGGGCAAGGACCAATTTCTAGAGTAACTGAAATAGTTTCTTTGATGTCCCTCCTTGTTCCATCAAAAGCCTTGATAATCATATGGCTTTGTTTGATTTGGCTAACATCTACAGGCAAACGAGATAGTGTACTCCATGGCATAACATTTACAGCAGAGCCATTGTCGATAAGGACCTTAGGTAGTACGGTCCCTTTGCACTGAGTCATGATATGAAGGGCTTTTGATGAAGTATTACCTTCTGGCAAAATTTCATCTTCAGTAAATGAAACGAAGTTGTCAGCGACAATATTATTTACCAAGCGGTCAAGTTTGTTGACAAAAATGTCTTTAGGGACATAGGCCTGATTTAGTACTTCCAGCAAAAAGTTTTGATGAAGTTTAGAACTAAGCAACAGAGTTAGCTAGGAAATCTTCGCTAGTTGTTACTTTAATTGCTCCACGACACTGTAGTCCTTATGCTTGATATACTTTAGGAATTCGGCTGCCTCTTTTTCCTTTACTAGTTTTTGTTTTTCTTCTAGGAGATCCCTAATAACCACCGTCTTCCTAGATGTTTGTGCCTTTGATTTCGCCTTCGTACCGGCTTCACTAGTTTCCCCATCGTATATATGCTCGTTTTTTGTAACATGGTTAACTCCTGTGATATTGACGGATGCCAATTGGGCAGTACTAGCTTTTGGAGTGGTGACCCCACCATCATACTTCCACGGTACTTGTTTACTATCTTGATAAGGGAACGACACTGGTGTCCTAATAATTAGTCTGGGGCAATATCTGCCTTTGGAGGCATGGTCTGGTTGCAACAAATGATGAGAGGGTGGTCAATACCGTAGGGGGTTGTGACAATCTTTCCTCTACCATATTAACTGATTTTTTCGCTTTCGCTTCAGTCTATTCTAAAAACTTAGTCTCACCATTTTTCATCATCCCTTGAATCAATGCCTAAAAATCTGGGCAACTCTGCACAGTGTGCCCCAAAGTCAAGTGATACTTGCAAAAATTAACACCATCGTCAAATTATCTTTTAATGCTTTCTCGATTCTGGTTAAGGATTCTAGCTTTGGTCAGAACCATCCATACTTTCTCCAAAGGTGCTTTGATCTCTTCTATAATCAACTTCCTTTATTGCCCGTTTTCAATGCTGATGATGTTAACTCTAGGCTCATGATGATCTGGCAAAGGGTTTGTTGCCACATTGGGAGCCAGCGTGTTATCAAACTTAAAGGCACCTCTATTAAGAAGGCTTTGAATTTTGTGCTTAAATAGATGGCGGTTTTCAATCGAGTGACTTAGTACTACATGGTATTCATAGTGTAAGTTTAGGTCATATCAGCTGGGATAATTACCTTTATACGGTTTGGCAAAAATTGGTGCTACTAGCCTTGCTTTTGAAAGTTTGTCAAACATTTCCTTAAACGAGTAAGGAAAAGGGTCAAAATGGAGTCTGGTTTGATTAGTTCTTTAAGGTTATGTATTGGTGTTGGGTCTTGGCTGGTTTTGGGGAAGCGAGTTTGGAATAGTAGCATGAATGGTTGTTGAAATGGGTGCTTGAGATATGTTGTATGGATAAGTGTTTTGGGGCGTTTATCTTGGATTTTGATAATAAGGGTGAGGTTCTGGGCAGTATGGCTGGCTCACATAATCGACTGATGGTGTTTCATCCTTTTTCTTTACTAGTCTTGGCTTCTTTACACTTGAGGACTCTCTTAATGTAAGCTTCCCGGCCTTAATGGCTAATTCAATCATTACTCCAAAGATTACAAGATTAGAGAAATTCTTTGTCACGTTCCCTACCAGCTTGTTGTAATAGGGCGAACACAAAGTATCGACAAATAACATTATCATTTCCTTCTCTATAAAGGGTGGTTAGATTTGAGAGGCTAAGTCCCTCCATCGTTAGGCATATTCTTTGAAGGATTCGATTCACTTCTTCTTTAAATTTTGGAAGGTCAAATGATCTAGAGCTCACTTAGCCATATGCTTGTATTGCTGGAGAAAAGCACTTGCCCAGTTGGCCCAACATTTAATTTAGGTACGATTCAAATCATTATACCATCTCAACGTCGATTATGACAGGCTTTCCCGAAAATAGTGGATCAAGAGTTTATCATCTTGTGAATAGCCCGCTTTTTTCTAACAAACATTTTGATGTGTGCCTACAGGGATATAGTGCCTTCATACTTCTCAAACTCTAGCATCTTAAATTTTAAGGGGAGAACAAGATCCTGGACTAAGTTAAGGTCTTCAACGTCCATATTACTATATAATTCAGCCCCTTCTACGACTTTTAACCTTCTTTCAAAGAGTAATAGTTTTGCCTTTTCGTATTTTTTCGGCCTCAACTATTTCTTTGGCCTTTTGCTTAGTCTTATCTTCTTCATCGAAGCTTAGTCCCATGGTCATTTCTTAAGGCATAGCCTCAGGGTTTATAATGATGACTAGTGGAGCAGTAACTATCAGGGCCTTATGTTGTATATTCTAGGCATTGGCCAGTGGTGTGTTGGTGCTTAATTTTTCAACTATTGCCCCCAGATCCTCCAGTGGAAGCATCAGTATTTACTTCCTACGTAAGGTGAGTTGGCCCCCTAACTAGTACTAGCTCTATCATCTGTGTGACTTGAGCTTGAAGTTCATCCTGCCTTGTCAACATGGCCTCTTGAGCCTACCTGTGGCTTTCCTCGAGCTGTTCTAATCTTGCGATATGATCTTCAGCCATTCTTCTTGCTCTTGCTCTGGTGTAGTAACTATGTGTGGGTATTGACGATGTTGATTTTCTCAATTCATACTGGTTAAATCTTGTGTGAATTCTAAAATTTTTTAGAGTTAAGTAATTATTAATAGATCAATAATCATATGTTTATGTGTATGTGTATGTATGCATGAGTAATAAAGGTATTCAAGGGCATTTACTTTACTACAAGATTTCAAAATCCATAATTTCTATTGAATTTGGAAGGGAATTAGATATCACTTATCATATTAGAATTATGTCCATTGAACTTCCTAATTTGGTCATATTGCTTTTTGGCTTGTTTTAAAAACTAAAGTATCGCCTGGCCGAATTTGCCAACTGGGTTGATCTATCTTCGAAGTCTTTGGATCCTTTCTACCATATCCCTCGCTTGGATGACTTCTGAGTGAATTTGTTTCGTCAAATGATCAATATAAAACTGTCGCCCTAGTGTATTAGTCATCCACTTGTACGTTCGTCTTAGACTGATCAAAACTTGTTATCCCAACAGACATCTATTTCCTTGTATGCTTAGGCCCATGCCTCAATGTCGCGCTTTCTTTGAGATAACTCTTGTCTTACTTGCCCTAAAGCTGAAATGAGTGCTTCTCTTTCTTAGAGTAATTCTGTCATCTTTTCCCGTTCTTAGTGAAGGGCATTTTTTAGTCGCTCATTGTTTTTCGTGGGCCTCTTCCATTGTCTTTGTGTATCTGCCTGCACCCTTTGCTCTTGTTGGAATGCAACTACCTTGGCTTTGCTTCCCACGGCTTTAGATTTCCACTTTCCAAGTTCCCTATGGAGCTTATGCATATCCTTGGCAACTTGACTAGGAGATTTGCTGGAGCTCCTAGATAGACCAATTATTTTCATCTTTTTGTTTTGTTCTACCCAATCATGATTCATTAAAGTGTACTGCTCTTCCATTTTTCAAAGATCCTTTTCTTTGGCTTCCATTTTTATCTTCGGATACATGATCTCTTCCTAGAGGGCTTAATTCTCGGCAACTGCTATTTTTGGGTCTCTTTGGTTGAATGGTGCTTGAAGATTGACCCCCTCTGTGCTTGAAATAATCAAATCATAACCCTAAATTTATCTTCATGTATCATACCTGAGAGTGGTCTAATCTGTGTAAGAGAGCAGCCCAGACTCGTATTTCTCTTTTCAATGTACGACAGTTGTCGGAAGCATGTTCCTGTATCCTTCCCCATGATAATCCAAATCCACATTAGCCAAATCGAAAGTCATGGGGATGAATTGCTTAGTCCCATATTACCGTTGGACCAAAAGTGGTGCATATCTGGCTGTACCCCATAATTCGAGCAAAGGCACAAATGACAATTGACTGCACCTATACCAGACAGATTTGGGTGCAAACCAAGGAGCTCTCCATGTTATCTCTTTCAGAGCCAAGTTCTTCAATGATGTCACCCACTAATTCTTCATTGACCACTGTTGCCAATCTTTCTTCACAAAATGCTGGAGAGAGATAGAGTATGAGAAATAAGGTCTAATCTTATCGATGCCATTTCCCCAAAAATGGCTGTGGGCCCAGATATATTGCACTAATGCATTCTTAAAGAATCTGCCTTCACCCGACTTCCGACATGCATTAAGTGCTCAAATGATTTCTGCTAAGATGGCAAGGGCAGGATGCATATTCTGCTTCAACCAGTCAAAGAGCTCAATCACCGCTACTTCCACAAGCTCGAGCACCCTTGGGAAGAAAACCAACCTATATATGGCTAAAGCAAATGCATCAAGGGCTTCCTCTTTTCTGGCTGATCCCTAATATACTCCTTCAAAAATTGCCATGAGACAACTGTGGTATTGCCTTTATGTTGGAAGCGAAGAGACTAGGCAGATAAATCAAGGATCTCTGCCAATCTCTTTCTATGATTGGGTTGCGCTCTTTGTAGTGGATAGGTCTTGTCTCCACTTGTCCCAAACTTAATAATGATGTAATCTCTTCTATGGTAGGGGTCATGTTATGGTGGTTAAATGAAAAGCATCGGTAAGAGGGGTCCCTGAATTCTATCCGAGCTCGAACCAACTGTTCATCTATGGGGATCTTCAACAACATGGCCATATGTCCATATTTTGCTACAAATTAGGTGTGCTTGGCTTTATCCCATCCTTCCCATATATGTACTAATTCAGAAATAGTATTTTGTCTGAGATCCAAGTGTGTGATCTTCGGCAGTCTCGATACAAAGTCCCCGGGTATGTAGTCCCCCCTTTTTTTCTTATTCAGTTTAGACTTTATGTGAACTTCTTCAAAAGTTCTAGAGATAACCACCACTTTTGCTTGGTTCACCATAAAATCGAATAGAAATTAGCTGGATCTGAAATCAGGCCTAAAGCAAACACCCATGATGCAAATGAATGATGTAAAAGAAAGACAAGAAAAGAAAAAAGTAAGCAAGCTAGTATCCATGAAATAAATATTCCAGATAATAAAACATAGCAATAAATAATATCACAAAGATGTAATTGAAATAAAGCAGGTGAATAAAGAAAGAAATAGGTAAGCATGTCTCTTCGTATCTCCCTAACCTTGGTGACACCTATAGTAAGGGTATGTTACTAACTGGGAAGCTACCAAGGTTCACTATATGAGGTTTAGGTCGGACCTCTAAATCGGTTCTTGAATTGCCCTTAGTCTAGAATGGACTCACAAGGTACCTTCTCCCTATCCATCGTGGATTTATGTCGAAAAAGGTTCAATTCAAGTGGGAGTATTTTCCATGCCCTTAATGAGGCTAACATCTAGGGTAGGCATAGGAATTTACACCCGGTAGGTTTTTCACTGGGCTAAACAGAGGCTAACACCTCAGAAGGTAGAGCTACTTAACCTTCTCTTAAATTATTAGGTACTTATGTCCCTCTCGCATTAGAAAGAAGGGAAACTATTGCAGATGTGCACAGTGCATGCGAAGGGATAAGCATACCCTTTTTTAAAATAAAGAGAAAATATACAAACATTGACTTAAAAATAAAATAAGTCATAAAGAAAAAATTTTTCAAAAATGGGAATTGAAACTAAATACTAATTGAAACCAGATTAATCAAAATTTAATTAACACATGATTAATTTAAGGCCTGACTTTCTGAAAAAAATTGGTTCCCCAGTGGAGTCGCTAAGCTGTCATAACATGGCCTAGATGCGAATCCTAACCAAGCTCGACTTATATGGACCTTGACTATATAAATGGTGATGTATCATTATTTCAAAACTATTTATTCTTCTCTTTTTTTTGGGCCATATCGATATTAATATTCTCTTATTTTTGAGGACTCGGTAGTTAAGATGAATCTTTCGCCCATCTTAACCCTAAATAGTAATCATAAAATGACCATTTGTTTAGACTCGCCACCAATCTATTTTAGCCAGTTGAGATTGGTCACCTGTCAAAATTAATGCTTTAACAGTCAAGAAACCCTAAAGATAAACTTTTCCGTCTACAGAGTACTAGAGATCATTTTTAAGGGTTCGAGAATAGGTTACAGCCATAAGTAAGAATCGAACCACTCATGGTGCTTAAAATTGGTACCTTATTGATCATGGTTAATTTGAACTTTAATTTTTATCCAGCTTCAATATGTGGTATTTAATTACAATTCTCGTATTGTTAAAATAAAATTTTATTATTCCATGAAAAAAATTAGGGTTTTGCATTTTGAAAATCGAAACGTCTTACACACCCCCACCAAAAAACTAATGGGACACAAAAGTTTTTATTATTCCTTTTTATACCCCAACGGAAAACCAAAGGGACATAAAAGGTTCTAAAAAACCAAAATGTCTCTCACATCATACTGGAGTACCTAGTAGAATGTGAAAGGTTTTGATTTGTATAAAATTCCTGATTTCCATTTTGAAAATGGTATCTTGTCATTAGAATGATCCGTAAAACCTTTATCACATATGGATGGGAGGAATTTCATGTGTCACTCTAACTCCAAGACATTGCCTTTATTTTACAAAGACATACAAATTTTATTTGAAACAAAAACAAAAGACCTATGACTCGGTGTAGACATTAAAATACTAATTCAAATATAAGGACTAAAAAGATAAAAGAAAAATGAACCTATCCTTAAAGTATACCTTTGGCATAGGAACACCTGGTGGTTACTTAAGACTAGGTTTTCAGAACAATTGAAATATCCCCAAGGCTTACCATTGACACTAAGGCACTCGGTAACTACTTAGGGTTGGGTTCTAAGGAAAATTAAAATATTCCGAAGGCTTACTATTGACACTAAGGCACCTGGTAACTACTTAGGATTGGGTTCGAAGGAAATTAAAATATTCCTAAGTACCATCGACACTAAGGCATCCGGTAACCACTTAGGATTGGGTTCCAAGGAAAATTAAAATATTCGTAAGGCTTACCATCGACACTAAGGCACCTGGTAAGGAAAATTACAAAAATGCCTCTGAGGTTTGCTATGAAAGTATCTTGGTACCCCTAATGGGCTAAAAAATGACCTTAAAAGGCTAAAGAAACCTTAAACATTCACCTTTGGCATAAAAGCATCGTCTTGAAAAAAATTATGAAAATGCCCCTATGGTATATCTTCGACATGAAAGTATCCCGGTACCCCTAATGAACTCAAAAATGACCGTGAAAGGCTAAATGAACCCTAAACATACACCTTTGGCATAAAAGCATCACGGTGAAAAATTACAAAAATGCCTCTGGGATATACCTTCGCCATAAAAGTATCCCGGTAGCCCTAATGGATTTAAAAATGACCTTAAAAGGCCAAGGGAACCTTAAACATTCACCATTGGCATAAAAGCATCCCGATGAAAAAAATAACAAAAATGCCCATAGGGTATACCTTCGACATGAGAGTTTCCTGGTACCCCTAATGGACTAAAAAATGACCTTAAAAGGCTAAGGGAACCTTCAACATTCACCATTGGCATAAAAGCATCTGGTAAAAAAAATTACAAAAATGCCCTTAGTGTATACCTTCGACATGAGAGTATCCCCGTATCTTTAATAGACTCGAAAGGACAATTAATGATGATTTTTACTCTAAATGGGTTATTTAGATTACAAAAATGACCTAAAGTATGAAAATTGCTAATGGGTCCCTAAATTTCTCAAAATTAAATATTAGTCCTAAATTGGTTTAAAATGCTAAAAAAGATATATTTATTTTTTTACCCAAAAAACACCGTTTAAATTTTAAAATAACTTAACATGCAAAAATACCATTAAGTCCTTAAATTTTTAAAAATTGTATTTCATACCCTAACAGAGAACCAAAAAAATACAAAAGGTTTTTTTTTATATAGTTTTAGCACCTCAACGGAGGACCAATGGGATGCTAAAAACTATTTGAAATAATCTAAATGGACAATTTCATGCTAAAGATAACCATTTTGTCCTAAAAGTGCTTGATTTCCCTAAGGGTCCCTAAATTTTCTTGATTTTATACTTAGGTACCTAAGTAAAAATAAAAAAAAAACTAAATAATCACAAAATATAATTAATCAGGTAAAATCAGCATGTATATCATGAAGAAGGTCCACAAAAAGGTTCGGTCAAACACCTTGACCAAACAATAAAAATTTCCATGATTTGCAAACTAGGCTCTAAACTTTGAGAAATTGCAAAATACCCCCTAAAGTGTGAAAAATAACTAAAGCTTGATATGAAATACCCAAAATCAGTTTCCAAGTTATCCATGAAGCTTTCGCTCAAATCCTTTAACCATAAAATAAAAATTTATATTACTTGCAAACTAGTCCTTAAACTTTCCTAAAATTGCAAATTGATCCCTAAATGATTTAAAATGCATAATACACATCAAAATACATCCAAAATACATGAGAAATTCACCTAAGAACTCTGGGACGATTCAGCCAAGCACCCATGGCCAAAAAAAATTATGATATTTGTAGCAAGTCACTAAATTTTTCGAAAATTGTTAAATACCCTCAAAATGCCTAAAAATTACCAATTTCTATTTCCTAGCCATTACCTAGTTAACTTAATCATGTAGATACCTCTAAATAAATTTAGAATTTTTTTAAAAAAATTATAAAATGGTCTTTAAGGGTTTGACCAGATAAGAAATACCCCTAAATAGCCTAAAAATGAAAATTTACATTTTTGACCCCTATAAGTTTCAACCAAGCTAGGAAACACCCATAAATGAGTTTTAAAAAAATGGAAA
>JBBYHM010358211.1:0-21538 GCA_038381775.1 Adansonia rubrostipa | reverse complement strand
AAATTTAAGTTCGTCTTTCTATTGGAATAAATATAGATTCACATAATAATCTCCTTTTTTTTAGTGATTGGGCACCACAAATTCATTCTTCTCATTGGGATAAATGAATTGATGCTTTGGTTTCATAAAAAAAACTTCACCTCTTACCTTTTCTTAGAATCAAAGTTCATCTATCGATTGGGATAAACACAGCGTCACGTAATACTCTTCTTTGCTTTCATGATTGGCAGCCATAAACATATTCTCCTAATTGGGATAAATGACATTAATGCTTTAGTTTCATAAGAAAAGCTTCTCTTTCTGCCATTTTTATAATTAAAGTTCGTCTATCAATTGAGATAAAAATAGATTCACATAATAATTTCTATTCTTTTAATGATTGGGCACCATAAATTCGTTCTCCTCATTAGGATAAATGAATTGATGCTTTGGTTTCATAAAAAAAACTCCACTTCCCCCTAGTTTTTAGAATCAAAGTACGTCTATAAATTTGGATAAAAATTAATTCATGTAATAAACATGGATTCACATAATAATCTCTTTTTTTTCATGATCAGGCGTCATAAACACATTCTCCTTTTGGGATAAATGATATTGATCCCTTGATTTCATAGGAAAAACTTCTCATTCTACCAATTTTAGAATTAAAGCTCATCTTTCAATTAGGATAAACACATATTCACATAATAATCTCCTTTATTTTAATGATTGGGCGCTAGAAATTCATTCCCCTCATTGGGATAAATGAATTGACACTTTTGTTTCATAAGAAAAACTTCACTTCCCACCATTTTTTAGAATCAAAATTCGTATGTCAATTAGGATAAACATGAATTCTCGTAATAATCTCCTTTTTTTTCATGATTGGGCACCATAAATACATTCTCCTAAATGAGATAAGTGAATTGATGCTTTTATTTGAGAAGAAAAACTTCTCTTTCTACCATTTTTAGAATTAAAGTTCCTCTTTCAATTGGGATAAACACGGATTCACTTAATAATCTACTTTCTTTTCATGATTGGACACCATGAACACATTCTCCTGATTTGGATAAATGGTATTCAGGCTTTGGTTTAATAAGAAAAAGTTCACTTTCTACCATTGTTAGACTTAAAGTTCATCTTTCAATTACGATAAATACGGATTCACATAATATCTCTTTCTTTTAATGATTACGCACCATAAATTCATTCTCCTCATTGGGATAAATGAATTGATGCTTTTGTTTCATAAGAAAAAATTCACATCCCACCATTTTTTAGAATTAATGTTCATCTATCAATTGGGATAAACATGGATTCAAGTAACAGTCTCTTTTGTTTTCATGATTAGGAACCATAATCACATTCTCCTCATTGGGATAAATGAATTGATGCTTTGGTTTGATAAGAAAAACTTCTCTTTCTACCATTTTTAGAATTAAAGTTCATCTTTCAATTGGGATAAGTGTGGATGCACATAATATTCTTCTTTCTTTTAATGATTAGGCTGCATAAATTCATTCTCCTTATTGGGATGAATGAATTGATGCTTTGGATTCACAAGAAAAATTTCACTTCCAATCATTTTTTAGAATCAAAGTTCATCTATCAATTGTTATAAACATGGATTCACATAATAATATCCTTTCTTTTAATGATTGGGCACCATAAATTCATTCTCCTCATTGGATAAATGAATAGATGCTTTGGTTTCATAAGAACAACTTTTCTTTCTACCATTTTTAGAATTAAAGTTAATCTTTCTATTGGGATAAACACGGATTCACCTAAAAATCTCCTTTCTTTTAATGATTGGGCACCATAAATTCATTCTACTCATTAGGATAAATGAATAAATGCTTTTGCTTCACAAGAAAAAATTCACATCCCACCATTTTCTAGAATCAAAGCTCATTTATCAATTGGGATAAACACTAGTTCATGTAATAACCTCCTTTGTTACCATTATTAGGAACCATAAACACATTCTCCTCATTGGGATAAATGGTATTGATGCTTTGGTTTCATAAGAAAAATTTTTCTTTTTATCAATTATAGAATTAATGTTTAACTTCCAATTAGGATAAACACGAATTCACATAATAATCTCCCTTTTTAAAATGTTGGGCACCACAAATTCATTCTACTCATTGGGATGAATGAATTGATGCTTTGGTTTCATCAGAAAAACTTCACTTGCCATCATTTTTTAGAATCAAAGTTCGTATGTCAATTGGGATAAACATGGATTCATATAATAATCTCCATATTTTTCATGATTGGGCACCATAAATATATTCTTCTTATTAGAATAAATGATATTGATGCCTTGGTTTCATAAGAAAAGCTTCTTTTTCTACCATTTTTAGAATTAAAGTACATCTTTTAATTGGGATAACCATTGATTCACATAATAATCTTCTTTCTTTTATTGATTGGGCTCCATAAATTCATTCTCCTCATTTGGATAAATGAATTGATGCTTTTGTTTCATAAGAGAAACTTCACTTCCCATTATTTTTTAGAATCAAAGTTCATCTATCAATTGGAATGAAAATGGATTAACATAATAATCTCCTTTTTTTTCATGATTGGGTATCATAAACACATTCTCTTCATTGGGATAAATAATATTGGTGCCTTGGTTTAAAAAGGCAAACTTCTTTTTTTACCAATTTTAGAATTAAAGTTCATCTTTCAATTAGGATAAACACGAATTCACATAACAATCTCCTTTCTTTTAATCATTGCACACCAAAAATTCATTCCCCTCATTGGGATAAATGAATTGATGCTTTTGCATCATAAAAAAAACTTCACTTCCTACCAATTTTTAGAATCATAATTCATCTGTCAATTGGGATAAACATGGATTCACGTAATAATCTCTCTCTTTTTTTCATGATTGGGCACCATAAATACATTCTCCTAATTGGGATAAATAAATTGATACTTCAGTTTCATAAGAAAAACTTCTCTTTCTACCATTTTTAGAATTAAAGTTCATCTTTCAATTGGGACAAACATGGGTTCACTTAATAATCTAATTTCTTTAATGATTGGACACCATAAACACATTCTTTGAATTGGGATAAATGATATTCAAGATTTGGTTTCATAAGAAAAACTTCTCTTTCTACCATTTTTAGAACTAAAGTTCGTCTTTCAGTTAGGATAAACATGGATTCATATAATAATCTCCTTTATTTTGATGATTGGGCATTACAAATTCTTTCTCCTCATTAGGATAAATGAATTGATGCTTTGGTTTCATAAGAAAAACTTCTCTTTCTATCATTTTTAGAATTAAAGTTCATATTTCAATTAGGATAAGCATTGATTCACATAATAATCTTCTTTCTTTTATTGATTGGGCTCCACCAAATTCATTCTTCTGATTGGGATAAATAAATTGATTCTTTGGTTTCATAAGAAAAACTTCACTTCCTTTTATTTTTTAGAATCAAAGTTCATCTATCAATTGGAATGAACATGGATTAAGATAATAATCTCCTTTTTTTTCATGATTGGGCACCATAAATATATACTCCTTATTGGGATAAATGATATAGATGACTTGGTTTCATAAGAAAAACTTCTCTTTCTACCAATTTGAGAATTAAAGTTCATCTTTCAATTAGGATAAACATGAATTAACATAATAATCTCCTTTCTTTTAATGATTGGGCACCAGAAATTCATTCCCCTCATTGGGATAAATGAATTGACGCTTTTGCTTCATAAGAAAAACTTCACTTCCCACTATTTTTTAGAATCATAATTTGTCTGTCAATTGGGATAAACATGGATTCACGTAATAATATCCTTTTTTTTCATGATTGGGCACCATAAATACATTCTCCTAATTAGGATAAATGAATTGATGCGTTGGTTACATAAGAAAAACTTCTCTTTCTCCTATTTTTAGAATTAAAATTCATCTTTCAATTGGGACAAACACGGGTTCACTTAATAATCTATTTTCTTTTCATGATTGGACACCATAAACACATTTTTTGAATTGGGATAAATGATATTCAAGATTTTGTTTCATAAGAAAAACTTCTCTTTCTACCATTTTTAGAACTAAAGTTTATTTTTCAATTAGGATAAATATGGATTCACATAATAATCTCCTTTTTTTTAATGATTGGGCACCACAAATTCATTCTCGTCATTGGGATAAATGAATAGATGCTTTGGTTTCATAAGAACAACTTCTCTTTCTATGAATTTTAGAATTAAAGTTCATCTTTGAATTGGCATAAATAGGGATTCACATAATAATCTCCTTTCTTTCAATGACTGGGCACCACAAATTCATTCTACCCATCGAGATAAATGAATGGATGCTTTGGTTTCATAAGAAAAAAAATTCATTTCCCACCATTTTTTAGAATCAAAGTTATCTATAAATTGGGATAATCACGAATTCGTGTAATAATCTCCTTTGTTCTCATTATTAGGAACCATAAATGCATTCTCCTTATTTGGATAAATGATATTGATGCTTTGGTTTATAAGAAAAACTTCTCTTTCTACCAATTTTAGAATTAAATTGCAACTTTCAATTGGGATAAACACAGATTCACATAATAATCTCTTTTCTTTTAATGTTTCAGCACCACAAATTTATTCCCCCTATTAGGATAAAGAATTGATGCTTTTGCTTCATAAGAAAAACTTCACTTCCCATCATTTTTTAGAATTAATTTTTGTCTGTCAATAATCCCCTTTTTTTCCATGATTGGGCACCATAAATACAATCTCCTTATTAGGATAAATGATATTGATGCTTTGGTTTCATAAGAAAAACTTCTCTTTCTACCATTTTTAGAATTAAAGTTTATCTTTTCATTAGGATAAACATGGATTCACATAATAATCTTCTTTCTTTTAATGATTAGGCTTCACAAATTCATTCTTCTTATTAGGAAAAATGAATTGATGCTTTGGTTTCATGAGAAAAACTTCACTTCCCATCATTTTTTAGAATCAAAGTTCATCTTTCAATTGGGATATACACGAATTCAAATAATAATCTCCTTTCTTTTAATGATTGGGTACCATAAATTCATTCCTCTTATTGGGATAAATGAATTGATGCTTTTGCTTCACAAGAAAAACTTCATTTCCCCTTTTTTTGGAATCATAATTCGTCTGTCAATTGGGATAAACATGGATTCACGTAATAATCTCTTTTTTATTTTATGATTGGGCACCATAAATATGTTCTCCTAATTGGGATAAATGATATTGATGCTTTAGTTTGATAAGAAAAACTTCTCTTTCTACCATTTTTAGAATTAAAGTTTGTCTTTCAATTGGGACAAACATGGGTTCACTTAATAATCTTCTTTTCTTGATTGGACACAATAAACACATTCTTTGGATTAGGATAAACAATATTAAAGCTTTGGTTTCATGAGAAAAACTTCTTTTTCGAGCATTTTTAGAACTAAAGTTTGTCTTTCAATTAGGATAAATACGGATTCACATAATAATATCTTTTCTTTTAATGATTGTGCACCATAAATTTATTCTCATCATTGGGATAAATAAATAAATGCTTTTGTTTCATAAGAACAACTTCTCTTTCTATAAACTTTAGAATTAAAGTTTGTCTTTCAATTGGCATAAACAGGAATTCACATAAGAATCTCTTTTCTTTGAATGATTGGGCACCACAAATTCATTCTGCTCATTGGAATAAATGAATTGATGCTTTGATTTCTAAAGAGAAATTCACTTCCCACCATTTTTTAGAATCACAGTTCATCTATCAATTGGGATAAATATGAATTCACGTAATAATCTAGTTTGTTTTCATTATTTGGAACCATAAATACATTCTCCTCATTGGGATAAATGATATTGATGCTTTGGTTTCATAAGAAAAACTTTTCTTTCTACCAATTTTAGAATTAAAGTTCAACTTTCAAATAGGATAGACATGGATTCACATAATAATCTCCTTTCTTTTAATGTTTGGAGACCATAAATTCGTTTCCCTCATTGGGTTAAATGAATTGATGCTTTTGCTTCATAAAAAAGAACTTTACTTCCCACCACTTTTTAGAATCAAAGTTTGTCTGTCGATTGGGATAAACATGGATTCACGTAATAATCTCCTTTTTTTATGATTGGGCACCATAAATACATTCTACTTATTGGGATAATTGATATTGATGCCCTAGTTTCATAAGAAAAACTTATCTTTCTACCATTTTTAGAATTAATGTTCATCTTTTAATTTGGATAAAAATGGATTCACATAATAATCTCTTTTGTTTTAATGATTAGGCACCACAAATTCATTCTCCTTATTGGGATAAATGTATTTATGCTTTGGTTTCATAAGAAAAACTTCATTTTCCATCATTTTTTAGAATCAAAGTTCATCTATCATTTGGGATAAACATGGATTCATGTAACAATCTCCTTTTTTTCATGTTTTGGCACCATGGGCACCATAAATTCATTCTCCTCATTGGGATAAATAAATTGATGCTTTGGTTTCATAAGAAAAAGTTCTCTTTCTACCATTTGTAGAATTAAAGTTTGTCCGTTGATTTGGACAAACAAGGATTCATATAAAAATCTCACTTCTTTTCATAATTGGGCATCATAAACATAGTCTCCTCATTGGGATAAATATACTGATGCTTTGGTTTCATAAGAAAAACATCTTTTTCTACCATTTTTAGAATTTAAGTTCGTCTTTCAATGGGGGTAAACATGGATTCACATAATAATCTCCTTTTGTTTAGTGATTGGCCACCACAAATTCATTCTCCTCATTGGGATAAACGAATTGGCGCTTTGGTTTCATAAGAAAAACTTCATTTCCCACCAATTTTTAGAATCAAAGTTTGTCTATCGATTAGGACAAATATGGATTCACATAATAATCTGCGTTCCTTTCATGATTGGGCTCCATAAACACATTTTCCTTATTAGGATAAATGATATTGATGTTTTGGTTTCATAAGAAAAACTTATGTTTCTACCATTTTTAAAATAAATGTCTATCCATCGATTTGGACAAACACTCACACAATAATCTTCTTTTTTCATGATTGGGCACCATAAACTGATTCACCTCATTGGAGTTAATGACATTGTAGCTTTGGTTTCATAAGAAAAACTTCTCTTCCTACCTTTTTTAGAATTAAA
Source organism: Adansonia rubrostipa (assembly GCA_038381775.1). Classification (NCBI taxonomy): domain Eukaryota; kingdom Viridiplantae; phylum Streptophyta; class Magnoliopsida; order Malvales; family Malvaceae; genus Adansonia; species Adansonia rubrostipa. Next base: position 14,380 of record JBBYHM010358211.1, on the reverse strand, counting down.
GTTCATCTTTCAATTAGGATAAACACGGATTCACATAACAATCTCCTTTCTTTTAATGATTGGGCACCACAAATTCATTCTCCTCATTGGCATAAATAAATTGATGATTTGGTTTTAAGAGAAAAACTTTTCTTTCTATCATTTTTAGAATTAAAGTTCATCTTTTAATTAGGATAAACATGGATTCACATAATAATCTCCTTTCTTTTAATGATTGGGCACCATAAATTCATTTTCCTCATTGGGATAAATGAATTCATGCTTTGGTTTCATAAGAAAAACTTCACTTCCTACCATGTTTCTTAATCACAATTCATCTATCAATTGGGATAAACTTGAATTCACATAATAATCTCTTTTGTTTTAATGTCTAGGAACCATAAACACATTCTCCTAGTTGGGATAGATGGCATTAATGCTTGGGTTTCATAAGAAAAGCTTCTTTTTTGACCATTTTTACAGTTAAAGTTCATCTGTCAATTGGGATAAAAAGAGATTCACATAATAATTTCTTTTCTTTTAACGATTGGGCATCACAAATTCATTCTGCTTATTGGGATAAATGAATTGATGTTTTGGTTTCGTAAGAAAAACAACACTTCCCACTAGTTTTTAGAATTAAAGTTTGTCTGTCAATTAGAATAATCATAGATGCACATAATAATCTCATTTCTTTTCATGATTGGGTACCACAAATTCATTCTCCTCATTGGGTCAAATAAATTGATGCTTTGGTTTCATAAGAAAAAAATTTTTTCTACCATTTTTAGAATTAAACTCCCTCTGTCGATTTAGATAAACACGAATTCACGTAATAATCCCCTTTTCTTTCGTGATTGGGCAGCATAAACACATTCTCCTTATTGGGATAAATGATATTGATGCTTTGGATTCATAAGAAAAACTTCTCTTTTTACAATTTTTAGAATTAAATTCCATCTTTCAATTAAGATAAACATGGATTCACATAACAATCTCCTTTCTTTTAATGATTGTGCACCATAAGTTCATTCTTTTCATTGGGATAAATGAATTCATTCTTTAGTTTCATAAGAAAAACTTCTCTTTTTAACATTTTTAGAATTTAAGTTCGTCTTTCTATTGGAATAAATACGAATTCACATAATAATCTCCTTTTTTTTAGTGATTGGGCACCACAAATTCATTCTTCTCATTGGGATAGATGAATTGATGCTTTGGTTTCATAAAAAAACTTCACCTCCTACCATTTTTTAGAATCAAAGTTTATCTATCGATTGGGATAAACACAGAGCCACATAATAATCTTCTTTGCTTTTATAATTGGCAGCCATAAACATATTCTCCTAATTGGGATGAATGACATTAATGCTTTAGTTTAATAAGAAAAGCTTCTATTTCTGCCATTTTTACAATTAAAGTTCGTCTATCAATTAGGACAAAAATATATTCACATAATAATTTCTATTCTTTTAATGATTGGGCACCACAAATTCAGTCTCCTCATTGGGATAAATGAATTGATGCTTTGGTTTCATAAAAAAAACTCCACTTCCCCCTAGTTTGTAGAATCAAAGTACGTCTGTAAATTCAGATAAAAACTAATTCACGTAATAATTACCTTTCTTTTCATTATTGGGCACCATAAATTCATTCTCTTTATTAGGGAAAATAAATTTATGGTTTCGTTTCATGAGAAAAACATCTCTTTCTACCTTTTTTAGAATTAAAGTTCATCCTTCAATTAGGATAAACACTGATTTACATTATAATCTTCATTCTTTTAATGATTGGGCACCACAAATTCATTCTACTCATTGGGATAAATTAATTGATGCTTTCGTTTCATAACAAAAACTTCACTTCCCACCTTATTTTAGAATCAAAGTTCATCTGTCAAATAGGATAAACATGGACTCATGTAATAATCTCCTTTCTTTTCATGATTGGGCACCATAAACATATTCTCCTTATTGGGATAAATGATATTGATGCTTTCGTTTCATCAGAAAAACTTCTCTTTCCAACATTTTTAGCATTAATGTTCATCCTACGATTTGGACAAATATGGATTCACATATTAATCTACTTTCATTTCATGATTAGGCACCATAAACATATTCTTCTCATTGGGATAAATGATATTAATGCTTTGGTTTCATAAGAAAAACTTCTTATTCTACTATTTTTAGAATTAAAGTTCGTCCATCGATTTGGACAAACATGGATTTACATAATAATCTCCTTTCTTTTCATGATTGGGCAGCATAAACACATTTTCCTTATTTGAAAAAATGATCTTATAGTTTTGGCTTCATAAGAAAAACTTTTCTTTCTACCATTTTTAGAATTAAAGTTCATCTTTGAATTAGGATAAACACGAATTTACGTAATAATCTCCTTTCTTTTAATAGTTGGGCACCATAAATACATTCACCTTATCGGAATAAATGATATTATAGCTTTGGTTTCATAGGAAAAACTTCTCTTTTCACCATTTTTAGGATTAGAATTCATCTTTCAATTGGGGTAAACATAGATTGACATAATAATTTCTTTTCTTTTAAGGATTGGGCACCACAAGTTCATTCTCCTCATTAGGATAAATGAATGGTTTCATAAGAAAAGCTTCACTTCCTACCATGTCTTAGAATCAAAGTTCGTTTGTCAAATAGGATAAGCATGGATTTATGTAATAATCTCTTTTCTTTTAATGATTGGGCACCATAAACCTATTCTCCTCATTGGGATAAATGATATTGATGGTTTTGTTTCATAAGAAAAACTTCTCTTTCTACCTTTTTTAAAACTAATGTTTGTTCGTCTATTTGGACAAACACACATTCACAAAACAATGTCTTTACTTTTAATGATTCGGCACCACAAATTCATTCTCCTCATTGGGATAAATGAATTAATGCTTTAGTTTCATAAGAAAAACTTCACTTCCCACCATGATTTAGAATCAAAGTTCATTGTCAACTAGGATAAATATGGATTCACGTAATAATCTTCTTTCTTTTCATTACTGGACACCATAAACATATTCGCCTCATTGGGATAAATGATATTGATGCTTTCATTTCATAAGAAAAAACTTTTCTCTCTATCATTTTTAGAATTAATGTTCGTTCATCGATTTGGACAAACATGAATTCTCATAAAAATCTCTTTTCTTTTAACGATTGGGCACCATAAATTCATTCTCCCCATTGGTATAAATGAATTGATGCTTTGGTTTCATAAGAAAAACATCACTTCCCCCTAGCTTTTAGAATCAAAGTTCATCTGTCAATTGGAATAAAAATGGATTCACGTAATAATCTTCTTTCTTTCCATGATTGGGTACCACAAATTCATTCTTCTCATAGGGATAAATAAATTGACGCTTTGCTTTCATAAGAAAATTTTCTCTCTCTACCATATTTAGAATTAAAGTGCATCCATCGATTTGGCCAAACACGAATCCATATAATAATCTTATTTTCTTTCATGGTTAGGCACCATAAACACATTTTCCTCATTGGGATAAAAGTTATGAATGCTTTGGTTTCATAAGAAAAACTTCTTTTTCTACCATTTTTAGAATTAAAATTCGTCTATCGATTTGGACAAACACGGATTCATATAATAATCTCTTTTTGTTTCATGATTGGGCAGCATAAACACATTCTCCTCCTTGGAATAAATGATATTATAGCTTTGGTTTCATAAGGAAAAGTTCTCTTTCTACCTTTTTTAGAATTAAAGTTCGTCTTTCAATTAGGATAAACACTTATTCACATAATATTCTCTTTTCTTTTAATGATTGGGCACCATAAATTCATTCTCCTTATTGGGATAAATTAATTGATGCTTTGGTTTCATAACAAAAGCTTCACTTCCCACCTTGTTTTAGAATCGAAGTTCGTCCGTCAAATGGGATAAACATGGACGCATGTAATAATCTCCTTTCTTTTCATGATTGGGCACCATAAACATATTCTCCTCATTAGGATAAATGATATTGATGTTTTCGTTTCATCAGAAAAACTTCTCTTTCCAGCATTTTTAGCATTAATGTTCATACTAATCTACTTTTATTTCATGATTGGGCACCATAAACATATTCTCCTCATTAGGATAAATGATATTGATGCTTTAGTTTCATAAGAAAAACTTTTTTTTCTACTATTTTTAGAATTAAAGTTCATCCATCGATTTGGACAAACATGGATTTACATAATAGTCTTCTTTCTTTTCATGATTGGGCACCACAAATTTGTTTTTCTCATAGCGATAAATAAATTGACGCTTTGGATTCATAAAAAAATATTCTTTCTCTACCATATTTAGAATTAAAGTTCATCCGTCAATTTGGCCAAACATGAATTCACATAATAATCCCATTTCCTTTCATTGTTGGGCACCATAAACACATTTTTCTCATTGGTATAAAAGTTATAGATGTTTTGGTTTCATTAGAAAAACTTCTCTTTCTACCATATTTAGAATTTAAGTTCGTCTTTCAATTGGGATAAACACAGATTCATGAAATAATCTTTTTTCTTTAAGTGATTGGGCACCATAGCATAAATTTATTCTCCTTATTAGGAAAACAAGTTGATGCTTTGGTTTCATAAGAAAAACTTCCCTTCTCACCATTTTTCTGAATCAAAGTTCTTCGGTCAATTAGGATAGACATGGATTCACGTAATAATCTCCTTTCTCTACATGATTAGGCACCATAAACACATTCTTCTCATTGGGATAAATGATTTTGATGCTTTCATTTCATAAGAAAAACTTCTCTTTCTACCATTTTTAGAATTAATGTTCATCTATCGATTTAAACAAATACGGATTCATATGATAATCTCCTTTCATTTCGTGATTGGGCACCGTAAACACAATCTCCTCATTGGTATAAATGACATCAATGCTTTGGTTTTATAAGAAAAACTTTTCTTTCTACCATTTTTAGAATTAAAGTTTATCCGTCGATTTGGACAAACACGGATTCATATAATAATCTCTTTTCTTTTCATGATTAGGTAGCATAAACACATTCTCCTCATTGGAATAAATGATATTATAGCTTTGGTTTCATAAGGAAAAGTTCTCTTTCTACCTCTTTTTGAATTAAAGTCCATCCTTCAATTAGGATAAACACTGATTCACATAATAATCTCCTTTCTTTTAATTATTGGGCACCATAAATTCATTCTTCTCATTAGGATAATTAATTGATGCCTTGGTTTTATAAGAAAAGCTTTACTTCCCACCTTGTTTTAGAATCAAAGTTCTTCTGTCAAATGGGATAAACATGGACTAATGTAATAATCTCCTTTTTTTTCATAATTGGGCACCATAAACATATTCTTCTCATTAGGATAAATGATATTGATGCTTTCGTTTCATCAGAAAAACTTATCTTTCCACCATTTTTAGCATTAATATTCATCCTACGATTTGGAAAAACACGAATTCACATATTAATCTACTTTTATTTCATGATTGGGCACCATAAACACTTTCTCCTCACTGGGATAAATGATATTGATGCTTTGGTTTTATAAGAAAAACTTCTCTTTCACCTTGTTTTAGAATTAAAGTTCGTATGTCGATTTAGACAAACATGGATTCACATAATAATCTTCTTTCTTTTCATGATTGGGCAGCATAAACACATACTCCTTATTTGAATAAATGATATTATAGCTTTAGATTCGTAAAAAAAACTTTTCTTTCTACCATTTTTAGAATTAAAGTTCATCTTTCAATTAGGATAAACACGAATTCACATAATAATGCGTTTTTTTTTTTGATGATTGGGCACCATAAACACATTCACCTCATTTGAATATATGATATTATACCTTTGGTTTCATAGGAAAAACTTTTGTTTCTACCATTTTCAGAATTAAAGTTTGTCTTTCAATTAGGATAAATATGGATTCACATAATAATCTTCTTTCTTTGAAGGATTGGGCATCACAAGTTCATTCTCCTCATTGGCATAAATGACTTGATGCTTTGGTTTCATAAGAAAAATTTCACTACCTATCATCTTTTAGAATCAAAGTTCATCTATCAATTAGGATAAACATGGATTCACGTAATAATCTCCTTTATTTTCAAGATTGGGCACCATAAATGTATTCTCCTTATTGGGATAAATAATATTGTTGTTTTTGTTTCATAACAAAAACTTCTCTTTCTACCATTTTTAGAATTAATGTTCGTTTGTCGTTTTGGACAAACACGAATTCACATAACAATCTTTTCTCTTTTAATGATTGGGCACCACAAATTCATTCTTCTCATTAGGATAAATGATATTGATGCTTTCGTTTTATCAGAAAAACTTCACTTTCCACCATTTTTAGCATTAATGTTCATCTTACGATTTGGAAAAACATGAATTCACATATTAATCTACTTTTATTTCATGGTTGGGCACCATAAACACTTTCTCCTCATTGGGATAAATGATATTGCTACTTTGGTTTCATAAGAAAAACTTCTCTTTCACCTTGTTTTAGAATTAAAGTTCATATGTCGATTTGGACAAACATGGATTCACATAATAATCTCCTTTCTTTTCATGATTGGGCAGCATAAACACATACTCCTCATTTGAATAAATGATATTATAGCTTTGGATTCGTAAAAGAAACTTTTCTTTCTACCATTTTTAGAATTAAAGTTCATCTTTCAATTAGGATAAACACGAATTCCCATAATAATGCGTTTTCTTTTGATGATTGGGCACCATAAACACATTCACCTCATTTGAATAAATGATATTATACCTTTGGTTTCATAGGAAAAACTTTTGTTTCTACCATTTTCAGAATTAAAGTTTGTCTTTCAATTAGGATAAATATGGATTCACATAATAATCTTCTTTCTTTGAAGGATTGGGCATCACAAGTTCATTCTCCTCATTGGCATAAATGACTTGATGCTTTGGTTTCATAAGAAAAATTTCACTACCTATCATCTTTTAGAATCAAAGTTCATCTATCAATTAGGATAAACATGGATTCACGTAATAATCTCCTTTATTTTCAAGATTGGGCACCATAAATGTATTCTCCTTATTGGGATAAATAATATTGTTGTTTTTGTTTCATAACAAAAACTTCTCTTTCTACCATTTTTAGAATTAATGTTCGTTTGTTGTTTTGGACAAACATGAATTCACATAACAATATTTTCTCTTTTAATGATTGGGCACCACAAATTCATTCTTCTCATTAGGATAAATGAATTAATGCTTTGGTTTCATAAGAAAAACATCACTTCCCCCTAGCTTTTAGAATTAAAGTTTGTTTGCCAATTTAGATGAAAATAGATTCACATAATAATCTCTTTTCTTTTCATGATTCGGCACCACAAATTCATTCTTCTAATAGGGGTAAATAAATTGATGCTTTGGTTTTATAAGAAAAATTCTCTTTCTACCATTTTTAGAATTAAAGTTTATCCATCGATTTGGACAAACGTGGATTCATATAATAATCCCATTTTTTTCATATTGGACACCATAAACACATTCTCCTTATTGGGATAAATGATATTGATGCTTTGGTTTCATAAGAAAAACTTCTCTTTCTACCATATTTAGAATTTAAGTTCGTCTTTCAATTGGGATAAACATGAATTCACATAGTATTCTCTTTTCTTTTAGTGATTGGGCACCACACCATAAATTCATTCATCTCATTGGGATAAATGAATTAATGCCTTGGTTTTATAAGAAAAACTTCTCGCCATTTTTTAAAATCAAAGTTCGTCTATTAATTGTGATAAACATAGATTCACATAATAATCTTCTTTCTCTTCATGATTAGGCCCAATAAATAGATTCTCCTCTTTAGGATAAATGATATTGATGCTTTCTTTTCATAAGAAAAATTTCTCTTTCTACCATTTTTAGAATTAATGTTGTCCATTGATTTGGACAAACTTACATAATAATCTCTTTTATTTTCGTGATTCGGCAGCATAAACACATTCCCCTCATTGGAATAAATGATATTATAGCTTTGGTTTCATAGGAAAAACTTTTCTTTCTAACATTTTCAAAATTAAAGTTCATCTTTCAATTAGGATAAACATGGATTCATATAATAATCTCCTTTCATTTAAGGATTGGGCACCACAGGTTCATTCTCCTCATTGGGATAAATGATATTGATGCTTTGGTTTCATAAGAAAAACTTCTCTTTCTACCATATTTAAAATTTAAGTTCATCTTTCAATTGGGATAAATATGGATTCACATAATAATCTCCTTTCTTTTAGTGATTGGGCACCACACCACAAATTCATTCTCTTTATTGGGATAAATGAATTAATGCTTTGGTTTCAAAAGAAATACTTCACTTCTCACCATTTTTTATAATCAAAGTTCGTTAGTCAATTGGGATCAACATGGATTCACGTAATAATCTCCTTTCTCTTCATGATTAGGCACCATAAATAGATTTTTCTTATTGGGATAAATGATATTGATACTTTCGTTTCATAAGAAAAGCTTTTTTTTCTACCATTTTTAGAATTAAAGTTTGTCTTTCAGTTAGTATGAACATGGATTCACATAATAATCTTCTTTCTTTTAATGAGTGGGTACAGCAAATTCATTCTCCTTATTGGGATAAATGAATTGATACTTTGGTTTCATAAGAAAAACTTCACTTCCCACCATTTTCTAGAATCAAAGTTTGTATGTCAATTGGGATACACATGGATTCACTAAAATCTCCTTTTGTTTTCATGATTAGGAACCATAAACACATTCTCCTAATTGGGATAAATGATATTGACGATTTAGTTTCATAAAAAAAACTTCTCTTTCTACTAGTTTTAGAATTAATATTCATCTGTCGATTTAGACAAATGTGGATTCACATAATAATCTACTTTTTTTTCATTATTAGGGACCATAAACACTTTCTCTTTATTAGGATAAATGATATTATAGCTTTGCTTTCATAAGAAAAACTTCTCGTTTAACCATTTTTAGAATTAAAGTTCATTTTTCAATTAGGATAAATATAGATTCACATAATAATCTTTTTTCTTTTTTTGATTGGGCACCATAAATTCACTCTCCGTATTAGGATAAATGGATTGATGCTTTGGTTTCATAAGAAAAACTTCTCTTTCTACCATTTTTAGAATTTAAGTTCGTTTTTTAATTAGAATTAACACGGGTTCACATAATAATCTCCTTTCTTTTAAGGATTTGGCACCACAAATTCATTCTCCTCATTGGGATAAATGAATTGATCCTTTGGTTTCATAAAAAAACTCCACTCCTCACCATTTTTTAGAATCAAAGTTTGTTTTTCAATTGGGATAAACATGGGTTCACGTAATAATCTATTTTCTTTTCATGATTAGACACCATAAACACATTCTCCTCATTGGGATAAATGATATTGATGATTTAGTTTCATAAGATAAACTACTCTTTCTATCATTTTTAGAATTAATGTTCGTCTATCGATTTGGACAAACACGGATTCACATAATAATCGATTTTTGTTCATGATTGGTTACCATAAACACATTCTCCTCATTGGGATAAATGATATTGATGCTTTGGTTTCATAAGAAAAACTTCACTTCCCACCTTTTTTTCTAATCAAAGTTCATCTGTCAACTGGGATGAACATGGATTCACGTAATAATCTCTTTTCCTTTCATAATTGGGCACCACAAATTCATTCTTCATGTGAGAAATAAATTGATGCTATGGTTTCATAAGAAAAACTTTACTTCCTACCATTTTTTGGAATCAAAGGATGTCTGTCAACTGGGATAAATATAGATTCACTAATAATCCCCTTTGTTTTCATGATTAGGAACCATAAACACATTCTCTTTATTGGGATAAATGATATTGATACTTTGCTTTCACAAGAAAAACTTCTCTTTCTACTAATTTTAGAATTAAAGTTCATCTTCCAAGTAGGATAAACACGAATTCACATAATAATCTCTTTTCTTTTAATGATTGGGCACCACAAATTCATTCTCCTCATTAGGATAAATGAATTGATGCTCTAGTTTTATAAGAAAAACCTCACTTTCCACCATTTTCTGGAATCAAAGTTCATCTGTCAATAAGGATACACGTGGATTCACTAAAATCTCTTTTGTTTTCATGATTAGGAACGATAAACACATTTTTCTAATTGGGATAAATGACATTGACACTTTAGTTTCATGAGAAAAACTTCTCTTTTGGCCAGTTTTAGAATTAATGTTTGTCCGTCGATTTGGACAAATATGGATTCACATAATAATCTTCTTTCTTTTTGTTATTAGGGACCATAAACACTTTCTCTTCATTGGAATAAATGATATTATAGCTTTCGTTTCATAAGAAAAATTTCTTATTTTATCATTTTTATAATTAAAGTTCATTTTTAAATTAGGATAAACACAGATTCATATAATAATCGTTTTTCTTTTTATGATTGGGCACCACAAATTCATTCTCCTCATTGGGATAAATGAATTGATGCTTTGGTTTTATAGGAAATACTTCACTTCCCACCATATTTTAGAATCAAAGTTCATCTATCAATTGGGATAAACATGGATTCATGTAATAATCTCCTTTGTTTTCATGATTGGGCACCATAAACATATTTTCCTCATTGGAATAAATGATATTATAGCCTTCGTTTCATAAGAAGAACTTCTCTTTCTACCATTTTTAGAATTAAAGTTTATTTTTCAATTAGGATAAACTCAGATTCACATAATAATCCCATTTCTTTTAAAGATTGGGCACCACAAATTCATTCTCCTTATTAGGATAAATGAATTAATGCTAGGGTTTCATAATAAAAACTTCACTTCCCACCTTTTTTAGAATCAAAGTTCATCCATCGATTCGGATAAATATGGATTCACATAATAATCTCCTTTCTTTTTGTGACTGGCCACGATAAATTTGTTCTCCTCATTAGGATAAATGAATTGATGCTTTGGTTTTATAAGAAATACTTCACTTCCCACCATTTTTTTGAATCAAAGTTCATCTATCAATTAGGATAAACACATATTCACATAATAATCTCCTTTGTTTTCATGATTGGCCACCATAAACATATTCTCCTTATTGGAATAAATGATATATAACTTTGGTTTCATAAGAACAACTTCTCTTTCTAACATTTTTAGAATTAAGTTTTTCAATTAGGATAAACTCGGATTCATATAATGATGTCCTTTCTTTTAAAGATTAGGCACCATAAATTCATTCTCCTCATTGGGATAAATGAATTGATGCTAGGGTTTCATAAGAAAACTTCACTTTCTACCATTTTTTAGAATCAAAGTTCATCCATTGATTGGGATAAATATGGATTCACGTAATAATCTCCTTTCTTTTTATGATTGGACACCACAAATTTGTTTTTCTCATTGGGTGATGCTTTAGTTTATTGGAAAAACTTCACTTCCCACCATATTTTAGAATCAAAGTTCGTCAATCAATTGGGATAAACATGGATTCATGCAATAATCTCTTTGTTTTCATGATTGGGCACCATAAACATATTCTCCTTATTAGAATAAATGATATTATTGCTTTGGTTTCAGAAGAACAACTTCTCTTTCTACCATTTTTAGAATTAAAGTTTGTCTTTCAATTAGGATAAACTCAGATTCACTTAATAATCCTTTTTCTTTTAAAGATTGGGCACCACAAATTCGTTCTCCTCATTGGGATAAATGAATTGATGCTAAGGTTTCATAAGAAAAATGTCACTTCCTACCATTTGTTAGAATGAAAGTTCATCCATTGATTGGAATAAATATGGATTCACGTAATAATCTCCTTTCTTTTCGTGATTGGCCACCATAAATTCATTCTCTTTATTGGGATAAATGAATTGATGCTTTGGTTTTACAGGAAATACTTCACTTCCTACCATTTTTAGAATTAAAGTTCATTTTTCAATTAGGATAAACTCGGATTCACGTAATAATCCCCTTTCTTTTAAAGATTAGGTGCCATAAATTCATTCTCCTCATTAGGATTAATGAACTGATGCCAGGGTTTCATAAGAAAAACTTCACTTCCCACCATTTTTTAGAATCAAAGTTCGTCCGTCGATTAGGATAAATATGGATTCACGTAATAATCTTTTTTTTCGTGATTGGCCACCACAAATTCATTCTCTTCATTGGGATAAATGAATTGATGCTTCGGTTTTATAGAAAATACTTCACTTCCCACCATTTTTTAGAATCAAAGTTTGTCTATCAATTGGGATAAGCACGGATTCACGTAATAATCTCCTTTGTTTTCATGATTGGGCACAATAAACGCAATCTCCTCATTGGAATAAATGATATTATAGCTTTGGTTTTGCAAGAACAACTTCTCTTTCTACCATTTTTAGAAATAAAGTTCGTCTTTCAATTAGGATAAACTCGGATTCACACAATAATCCCCTTTCTTTTAAGGATTGGGCCCCACAAATTCATTCTCCTTATTGGGATAAATGAATTGATGCTAGGGTTACATAAGAAAAACTTCACTTCCCACCATTTTTCAGAATCAAAGTTCGTCCGTCGATTGGGATAAATATGGATCACGTAATAATATCCTTTCTTTACATGATTGGCCACCACAAATTCATTCTCCTCATTGGGATAAATGAATTGATGCTTTGGTTTTATAGAAAATACTTTACTTCCCACCATTTTTTAGAATCAAAACCCGACTATCAATTGGGATAAACACGGATTCATACAATAATCTCTTTTATTTTCATAATTGGGCACCATAAACATATTCTCCTTATTGGAATAAATGATATTATAGCTTTGGTTTCATAAGAACAACTTCTCTTTCTATCATTTTTAGAATTAAAGTTCATCTTTCAATTAGGATAAACTCGGATTCACATAATAATCTCCTTTCCTTTAAAGATTGGACACCACAAATTCATTCTCCTAATTGGGAAAAATGAATTGATGCTATAGTTTCATAAAGAAAACTTCACTTCCTGCCAATTTTTAGAATCAAAGTCCGTCCGTCGATTGGGATAAATATGGTTCACCTAATAATCTCTTTTCTTTTTGTGATTGGCCACCAAAAATTCATTCCCCTCATTGGGATAAATGAATTGATGCTTTGGTTTTATAGGAAATACTTCACTTCCCACCATTTTTTAGAATCAAAGTTCATCTATCAATTGGGATAAACATGGATTCATATAATAATCTCCTTTGTTTTCATGATTGGGCACCATAAACATATTCTCCCTGGTGGAATAAATGATATTATAGCTCTGGTTTCATAAGAACAACTTCTCTTTCTACCATTTTTAGAATTAAAGTTCGTCTTTCAATTAGGATAAACTCGGATTCACAAAATAATCTCCTTTCTTTTAAAGATTGGGCACCACAAATTCATTCTTCTCATTGGGATAAATGAATTGATGCTAGGGTTTTGATAAGAATAACTTCACTTCCCACCATTTTTTAGAACCAAAGTTCGTCCGTTGATTGGGATAAATATGGATTCACGTAATAATCTCTTTTCTTTTCATGATTGGCCAGCACAAATTCATTCTCCTCATTGAGATAAATGAATTGATGCTTTGGTTTTATAGGAGATACTTCACTTCGCATCATTTTTTAGAATCAAAGTTCATCTATCAATTGGGATAAACATGGATTCATGTAATAATCTCCTTTGTTTTCCTGATTGGGCACTATAAACACATTCTCCTCACTGGAATAAATGATATTATAGCTTTGGTTTCATAGGAACAACTTTTCTTTTTACCATTTTTAGAATTAAAGTTCATCTTTCAATTAGGATAACCTCAGATTCACATAATAATCCCTTTCTTTTAAAGATTGGGCACCACAAATTCATTCTTCTCATTGGGATAAATGAATTGATGGTAGGGTTTCATAAGAAAAACTTCACGTCCTACCATTTTTTAGAATCAAGTTCATCCATGGATTAGGATAAATATGGATTCACGTACTAATCTCCTTTCTTTTCATGATTGGCCACCACAAATTTATTCTCCTTATTGGGATAAATGAATTGATGCTTTGGTTTTATAGGAAATACTTCACTTCCCACCATTTTTCAAAATCAAAGTTCATCTATCAATTGGGATAAACACGGATTCACATAATAATCTCCGTTGTTTTCTTGATTGGGCACCATAAACATATTCTCCTCATTGGAATAAATGATATTATAGCTTGGGTTTCATAGGAACAACTTCTCTTTTTACCATTTTTAGAATTAAAGTTTGTCTTTCAATTAGGATAAACTCGGATTCACATAATAATCCCCTTTCTTTTAAAGATTGGGCACCAAAAATCCATTCTCCTCATTGAGATAAATGAATTGATGCTAGGG
>JBBYHM010358153.1:6546-21545 GCA_038381775.1 Adansonia rubrostipa | reverse complement strand
ATCTAATTTAATTTATGTTACTCTGATTCAAATGTAAATATTCGGATATATATAAATACTTCCAAAAAAAGTCAGAACCACATAGAATTTACAGCCTTTGTTTCGATGCCTTTCATCAGGAAGCTATATATGTATACAACTGTATGCAAGTAAAATAAAATTTAGCGTGTGCTCAAATTTCCCCCCATTTATGGCACTCAATATAGGAAGCAATATTTCTAATTTGCAGCTTTCAGAATAAAAAGCATAAATCAAAATCCAACACAAGCGGGATGTTGCATAAAATAGAAGAGATATAGAAGAACATTAAGTAGAAAATGTTGCAGGGGTTTCAGGTATCATCGATCATCTGGCCATACGTCCTACAACAGGAGCAACTTCGATTCCTTTGCCTTGTCTATGCTACTGCTAATTCTACTCAGATAGCATAAAGAAAATTAAAGAGAATGGCAACAAAAAAGGCTAGCAAACTTACCAATCCCCATATCAAATCCATGGTTCGTGAGCTCCCTGTATTCTTGACAAAGTGAACAAGTCTCACACCAGAAATGAACCAAGCAACCTGCACAAGGGAACCTCTTCCAAGTCATATTGTCCTCTCTCAATCTTTGTCCTGTAAGTACAAGAGTACAGGCAAGATAAGCCTGTAAGAGCCAGCACTCCATAAACTGCACCACTCGCTGCACAAGCTACCAAAATCAATATCAATATAAGGCTTTTTTCACTAGTTTATCATCACAAAATTGTGAGATATGCACTTAAAGTTGCTGTTTTTAGAAGCTTACAGATAGACCGTCTGTTAACTGTATCAGCAATTTGTTCACATGTAACACATAGGAAGAAACAAGTAATAAGAGAACTGGCAGGGTCATCACAACCTATGATACCTGGACTCGGAGTGCATGTCGTATACAAATATATATCCAACACAGTATGCTTAATTGTTTGTAAGCTTTTTTATATATATTGGAGGATCATACTCCATATCTGTGTCCGAATTGTATCAAACACAAATGTAAGATACAGATACCTTAAAGAATGAAGAGTCCGTGTTACATAGATCACAACAATAGCAAAGGCCAATAGACCATCATGTAGCATACATTTCTTTAATTAGTTGAAGATTTGTGATGATAACTTGGAATTTGCGGTAACCTTGTAGTTGAAAAAAAACTTGAAACTCCATTTCCTAGAAGCTAGAAAGCACTGCTTCAAATGTCAAAGTAAAGGCGTTGAAATGATTGATCCAATGAAGGTAACCCCTCCCCATGAAAAGCCCTTACGGAAAAAATGGATTTACACGCCTGCAAAAATCTAGGTTGGTTACTGATTTCTGATCAAATTCTCATTTAAATTCTAATATGATATTCAAGGTGTTTTGGGTTCTTTACTTGCAATAATCTAAGAATTTTCCCTCAAAATCATTGGTTAACTTGCATGCTATTCGAATTTAAGTGCGAATGTCCGCTATTAATATATATCTAAAATGAGTATGTATTCAATATTTTTTCAAGTATTTGAAGGGTTTTTGAAAGAGATCATATACATTTTAAAAATTGTATCAAATACGGATGTCGAACATGAATATTTAAAGAAAAATAAAGAATAGAGTAAGCTAACTTGTACTAATGCATTTAGGTAGAATCTCAAGGGATAGCAGTCAAAAACTCAAAAAAGAAAGCTGTATTCTTTGCGGATCTACTCAGCCATGAATGCAGAACAAAGTTGCATGAATTTGAGCAAAGAAAAGATCATCGAAGGATATGTTGAAAGATGCTGATGCCTGATAGCAATTGCAAAAAAAGTGGCATTCCCATTTGCCACCAATGGCTGGTAGCTTATTCTGTCTGCCACTAAAATCAATCTATTCAAGCATCTAATAATAACATCATAAAAAGCACATCGATATATAACGCCTTCCATTTACACAGTTTCTTCCCATTAAAATTATCAGAGAGTTTGGGAGAGACATCAGACATGGCGATCATGCCGTGTATTCGGGTCCATCCCAGCAGGGAAATGACAGTTGATGAATTCAAAGCGTGGCTCCTCCGTTTCGACGCCGATCATGATGGACGGATCAACCAGGAAGAGTTGAAAGACGCGCTGCATAGCCTGAGAGTTTGGTTTGGGTGGTGGAAGGCACGTCAAGGGATGAAAGAGGCCGATTGCAACCATGATGGCCAAATCGATAACGCCAAGGAGGTTGAAAAGCTAGTGAACTATGCTCAAAAGCGCTTGCATATGAAAATTTATCAAAGTGATTGGTGATTTGATATATGTGTTCCACCTGCAGTCCCTGCATGCTAGTATAATTAACTAATTTAGCAAATTATGTTTGTGTATCAGATATTGAAGCCTAATTCTTGGCTTCCTTTTGTGGGTTTTCCTGCTAATTTCAATCCAGGTCATCTGATCATTTGTTTATCGTTTTCTGCAATATCAAATGGATAGATTTATATAATTTCCTTGCATTCTAATTCTGCAAGCTGATCTGCTTGTTCTTAGCTCTAAAAGAACTCCAAAATTTAGCGAAATGCATGCAATCAAAATCAACATATAATAGATCTAAAATTTAAATTTCAACGTTCTCAATTCTTTTCCTCTCTTCAAAGTTGCAATCTCCTTTGTTCCAAGATTTGAGGCAAGCCCAAAAATAGTAAAGCTTGGTTTAACATTACATGGACTTTTCTGGCTAATGGTTGGGCCTTGAATTTTGTTGGTACAAAAGATTGCATTATCCTGATAGAAAATGGTGCTATAAAAGTATAACATAGAAATAGAATCACCGCTCTCCCCCCTTGTCCTCGATGGATAGGTTCTTAGTCTTTACCCTCCACAAGGTTCGAAAGCTGGTAAGGAACTCAATGGAAAACCAACACATAGAAATAGCATCCATCAATGTTCCTAATGACATTTAGATATTAATTTAGACAAGAAGATGGAAGCCCCAGAGCCAGTTGTGCTCCAAAACAAGGAGAATGAATGAAGGGCAGCTCCCATTAATGCAGAATAAAACATTTCTATCTCCAGCTTTATTGAAACTGCTGGACAGACCCTATTTTGTCGATATTTTACTTACTATTGTTGATTAGATGTTGTTTCTTAAACCTTACTTGGTAAATACTAAATAATTAAAATCATATTACAAAGTTTTAACAATTTGAAAGCTGAATTTTTAATAAAACAATTATTATATTCATACCACTAAATTTTTATTATTTTAAAGATATATTTTTTAATATTTTAATTATTTATCACACCAAAATCATAAAATTAAAATTTTCTTAAATCAATTTTTTTTTCATTCACACTATTTTTTTCAACTCAATGCTGGCCACAGTCAAAAAGAAGGTGTGTGTTTTTGGATTTGAATGTGGGAAAATTGAGTTGGGCCCTCTTTTGCAGGCAATGATTCATGAGAATCAGCTTCGTCTCATAACCCCATTTGGCAGAATCTAAGGGTGAAAAGAAGGGTTTTTCTGAGTCATTTGATTGACAACCATGTCCTTTTTTACGACTAAAACTTCCACTCAATTTCTTTTTTTTTTTTTTAATCTAAAAGAAAGTCAGACCAGACGAAACCAAACCAGACCAGACCAGACCAGTAGTGTTTGTATTCTTCTTCTTCCGCACCCCCCCCCCACCACATTATCTTTGCAACTGTTCTTTTTTCTTTTCTTGTCTTTTCTCAATAAAATAAAATAAAAAACAAATTGTGTGCTTGGGCTTTGACAGACTCTAGACCTTAACCAAATTGTTGATAATTAATTAGATACTCAACATCTATGTGCTGTTTTTATATGCTATGTTAAAGGACCAAAAAATTTTTTTTTAATGTTAATGGGTCAGGAATTCATAGTACTATTAGCAAAAAAAAACAAATAAATAACAGCTCTTTGAAGAGGCAAAGGGTTGATGGGGATTGCTTTTTTTTTTTTTTTTTGTATAAATGAAGATATCGGAAGCCTGAAAAGTGAAAGTAAATAAATAAATAATAAATATTAATGTTTAAATTTTAAATTTATTAAATATATTTTTTTAAAATAATAGTATGAATTAATTAAATTTAAATTTAAGTTATTTCTCCTTTGACTGCATTATTTTTATTCAACATTTCTGTGATAAAATGAAGATACTACTGCATCTCTAAAGTGGAATTTCATGTTCACAAACTGAGAAAAAGTTAAGAGAGAGAGAGAGAGAGAGAGAGAGAAAGAGTGAGAGAAGGTGACAACAGAAGAAGATAATCCTCGATGACTCATGATTTGAAGTTGTCATCTGATATAGAGTGCAAGACGAAGACCGCAATGCTAGGAAAAGAAAGAGATCTGCACGTGACCCACGTGATCTCTACCAGTATACAACTTGTATACATATATGACTTAGTATTTCGGAATAGGGGATTTGTAAATTGGCCTTTCTTAGTACGACTTGCTTAATTAAAGCTTAATTTAGAGACCCTTTTTCTAATAAAATTATAGCCTCAAATTTTCTTTTGTACATATACCATGTTCAACTCTATAATAAGAGATTGCACTTCCTAATTCTCATATATTTCATCGTTTCTTTCAAGATTTGAATCCTCAATTTTCAAGATAATAAAAATATCGAATTCAAATATTAAATCATATAATTTTTTAAAATTTAAAATAAATATTAAATGTTAAATATATTTTTAATACAAATATTTTTAATATTTTTAATTTTTCAAACCATCATACTCTCATTCTATTATTTCAATAAATATAATATATAATTGATACAAATATTTTAATAAAAATAAAATATAAATAATATAAACCTATTAAAGATGAGCTGATCTCGATTATTAAAGATAAATATAACCTCTTAAGACTTATCCAAAGACAGTACTAAAACCCTGAAGCAGGATTGTTAAGGAAATAATTAAAAAGCATGCACCCCGGGAAGAATTGAAAAGTGACCTCCTTGTACGAATGCAAAATCTAAATAAAGAGTTTTTTTTTTTTAATTTTTATTTTAAGTTAATATTTTAAAGAAAAGGCAAACCCCAGGTCACGTGGTACATTTGATCCATCGGTATCGCCAGCTCATTCACTGATTTTTTTACTTACAAGTCAAGGGAGAGGCAAATGCAAACTGCAAAGGTGGCAGCTGCTTCTTACTCGATTCTCGACACTTAAACTCTTCTTTTTTTTTTTTTTTTCTTTTCCAAGAGAAATTATAAATAAAAATATAAATTTCAATTAAAAAAACATTAAAAGTATATTTTAGTTCAAAATTAAATTTAAACCAACATAATATAAGTGATAAAATAAGTTCATATTTATAAAAAAGAAGTAAAGTTCGATTTCCAAGAACACTTAAAAAAGGGGATAACTATGAATCTCCTACCATGAAGCAGGGGAAAAAAAACGAAACCCTATCCTTAAATAACACTGCCGTTGCTTTCTATGCCAGCAATTGGAACTGTTTCAACCTCTATGAATATGGCTGGATGACCCCCCATTTCTTCACCCCCCCAAAAAAAAAAAAAAAAAATCCATTTTTAATGATGCATTGCCCTTACAGCCTCAGCTCAGCTATCTCTCTGCATTTGAAAATTGACCCCCTCTGAACCACAAGTTTAAAATACGGAATACGAAAATGGTTAAGTTTGTAAAGTGTGCATCCATGCATGTTGCTTATCACTGCCAGATGCTATTCTTGCGAAAATATGATTCAGTATTTGTACCCATAATGAAAAGAAGAGACAGCCCCAACGGATGCTACTCGATACCCACTTTACTTTTAGCCACTGGATTCGATGTTCAAAAAAACATGATGCTTGCTTTCTCGCTGCCATTATAGTTGGAATTAAGTAGTGTACGAGTGAGAAAATGGGAGTGGAGAAATTATAATGTTGTCTATATATATATATATATATATATATATATATGAATTTGATATTTTTTACAGTTAGTTAATTATAGCAATAATGTTGTATTAAATGCAATAGTTGATAATTTTATTTATTATCTTCAATGTATTGAATGGAAACATAACTATATATGCTAACTTCAAAGAACGTTTTCATGCCATTCATTAACAAAATTTTAGTATATATAACAACTTTAAAGAATAACTTTAAGCTATTGTTATCAAAATCCATATATAAATATATATAACTATAAAATTCTAGAAAGGAAAATGGGACAAGAATTTACTGGTTTGGAAAGATAAAGGACTATTTCTTGAAATCTTCATAGAAAGTTTTCCAAGTCTATTAAAAAAACATGAATTGGTTCTAAAAAAGAGGGTTACTTGTTTATCTATTTATTATTTTATCGATTATGGTAGAACTTTGAAGGAAAAGAAAGCTTCTTGGCAGCTTCTCCTATGTCCAGACGAATAGAAAATAGTAAATAAATAAATAAATAAAATACTTGGAGGATTCTGTCTTCAAAATTGGTCATCATTGAATGCTAATTAACATGTCATGACAAAAAAAATCACATCCTGGACACGACGTGCATGAATTCAAAAACAGGAACATACATCAAGCTTTCCCTGCTTAGATATAAATGCAAACATCTACTAGTATAGTTGTACTAGTGTAAGAGAGTTCCTACAGAATTTACTAGGGTTTTTCTTCTTGGTTTTTCCTCCTTTTTCCATGTTGTTTTAAAAGCTCATGGCATGCTTAGACATGTATAATTCCGAGCACAAAAGTCATTACCACTGCTACCCAATGAGTCCAAGAATCTCTTTCTCAAATGACTTTGTCGAGACTCAGCAGATTATGAAACAAGAGAGGAGCTCATCAAGAGAGGCACCAGTGTCCTCGGATTTTGAATTCTCAGTGTCAAACTACTCCATGATGAGTGCCGATGAGCTTTTCTTTAAGGGTAAGCTTTTGCCATTTAAAGATAATTGCAGCTATCAAATGCAAAGGACTTTGAGGGAAGAGCTTCTTGTTGAGGATGATGATGATGATAATAATAATAATAATGTGACACTGAGGCCTCCAAAGGGTTCTTCCACAAGGTGGAAGGGATTTCTGAGTCTTAAGAGAACCCACATTGGTTCCAAAAAAGCTGACAAGAGTGAAGGGTCCATGGAGAGAATGGGTAACACTACCACTAACAGTAAAAGATCTGGTTTTGTTCATGAGGACACCCATGTTAGCAAGACTTAACAGGTGAGAAGATAAAACAGGAAAGAGAGATTTTTTTTTCCCTTCAAGATGAAGCTAACTATTTGAGTGCTTATTTGATCTGATTTCATCGGTGTTCTTTGTTGCAGGAACTTTTGAGTGAAGAAGGGGCAAGTTGCAGGGATGTGGACACTGGAATATAATTGCATATCTTGTAAGGTGTAACTTGTAGAGATGTGGATCATTTTTTTTTCTAACGAAAGATTGGAGGTGGCTCTTGTTATTTTTTGAAGTAGGTTTGGATAAATTTGAAGGTCTTAAAACTTGCGGGGATGGGGTTTATTTTATCTTTCTCTTTTTTTTTTTTTTTCATTTGGGGTCTCAGTCACAAGTGTTCTTATTTTCCATTTTATCTTCTAAGAGATGGTGTGTTGCTGTTCGTTTATACAAAATGTTTGCAGTTCAAAAACTTTCTAAAGTTAAGCAATTGATAGATCTATCTTAGTCATAGGTTTGTCTTTTAACTCAGATCTACTCATGTAATTCACTTTGACTTCGATCTGCTCATGCCTTTCACTGTCTTTTGGAAGGTATAAAGCCCTTTTTTCTTACTTGGATGTACTCGTATAATTTTTTGCTTGAATTTAAATATAAGTGTGAAATATAAATATATTTAATTTTTTTTACTTTCATCTATTTCGAAAATCTTAAAAATTATATTTCAAACTCATATTCAAATTTAAAAAGAAAAATTGAAGAATCATAGCATCATAAATTTTCAAATGATTCCTATAAATTAATGCATGAAAAAAAGAGAAAGAGGATCTGGGCATATATTATTTAAGTGTTGCATAGGGAGGTGAGGCGGATCACCGGAGGAAGAGGAGGTTTGAGTCTGCATAGGATAACTCTGAGTGGCAAGTGATCAGCAATGAATGTGACAGCTAATTCACGACTGTTTCCATTGATGATTGTTTATATTTGCTTATGGTACAGCTTCAACGTTGATGTTGTGCTAAAGGCGTAAAGAAAACACTCAGCAAATTATTTGAAGTATTCGAATCAATTATTTTCAAATTAAGTTTGAGCAGTTTAAATTATTAAACGAATTAAATTTTAATATCTTAATACTTAACTCAAATAGTTTAAAAACTCAATCAAATTTTTTATTTTTAATTAATATTAAAAAATCACAAATCAAACTTGAAGTTGAGCACAAATAATTAAATTTAAAGTTAAGCATGAAAATTAAACTCATTTTTCATTAGGTAAACAAGCTTAATCTAACAAAATCAAACAATTTGATTTTTATCTCAAATCAAACTCAAACTTTAAAAGTGAAACTCAGTTGAGCTCAAGATAAACTTCGAACCTCAAAGTTCAAGTTAAACTCGAACTCAAAGTTCTTACATTTTGAACTAAATTCGACTCAATTAAACTCCTAATGTTACATTCTAAGCTTTCATCAAACCAGTAAGGAATTGTTCAATTCATGAACTAAATGCATGAAAAATTAAAAGCAGCAAGCAGGACACACTTGCCTTGACAGTGTTCCTGTCTGTCTAGTCTGTTCGCATGCCATGAAGCAGACTCTTCTTGCTGATCCTATTCGCCAACCTCAGTCACGATCTTAGTATAATTTCCATTTACCGGATCACAGTTTCTCCCATTAACTTTAAAAGAAAGGAAGATACAAGCAGAGTCGCATGAACGAGACAGCGACCAGTACTATCAATCTTCCAATGTCTTCGGAAAAAAAAAAAACATAACAATCAATGAAAGCTAATTGACTACAAATCTCACTACAGTTTACAGATTTTTTTTTCTACCTAGTAATCTCCTTTCAATTTTTTTGAAACAAAATAGAGTTGTCATCTTGATAGAGTCACCGAGATTATGCATACATATTGGCATACAAATAACTAAGGGTATGAACCATTGGTTCATCTTCAAGGCAATCTCACCATGGAGCCTTCACTTCGTCATCGAATTTGAGCTCATAGCTTTCTGCTTTAGATTGCAAGCTCTCAATTTCAACTCCACAAGTTTTACAGGAACCCTTCAACTCGGCAAGTTTTGCTTCTAGATTTCTTATCTCGTCCTCGATCCGAGCTCGTTCTGTTTTAGCTTCAATGTACCTCCTCGTATCAGCAGCACCTTCTGACTCAAATGCAAGATTTACAAGCCGGTGCAGTCGAGTTTGTAAGAACCCAACATTCATGCCCAACAGCTCAAAGGCTCTCAAGGTCTTGTCCCAACTATCGAATTCATCCCGAGATGTTGAGAGCTTGCAAGCTTTTATGGCATCAGCAATATTGACAGTCTCGGAAATAGTTCCAACTACCAATTTAAAATTTATACCCTGGATAATATTTTCATGGAGGAAAGAATTTTGACTATAGCATAATTTGTAGTACTTGTTGCGAGTATCTTCCGAGAGCTCAGAATCTATAACCAAGCCATTGACCAAAATGTTGAAGTTCTCAAAACTTGTTATGTCTTTGAATTGAATGGTAGGCACAGATTGCTTGAAACCTTCCAAAACTTCTGAACCAACTTCTTCACTATCATTTTCAGATTGCTCTGCCGACTGCCCAATATTACAAGCCAATCTCTGTAGGCCGTCCGTCTTATTCTTCTTTTGAACAACAGCTAGTGGAAGAGATTTTAGACGTTTCTTCTTTGTAGTTCTACAGGCCATTGTACCGATTTCTGCACCGTCTACTTTTTTTCCATGAATTCAGTTATAATGTAAACCTTCTAACATGAAAGAATGATATTAAGATAGGGTTAATGTACCATTTAACCCCTGTACTATAACTCGATTCACAATTTGGTACCTAAAAAAAAATTTACAATTTGGTATCTGAACTTCACTTTTGTCAC
Organism: Adansonia rubrostipa; assembly: GCA_038381775.1. Classification (NCBI taxonomy): domain Eukaryota; kingdom Viridiplantae; phylum Streptophyta; class Magnoliopsida; order Malvales; family Malvaceae; genus Adansonia; species Adansonia rubrostipa. Next base: position 11,542 of record JBBYHM010358153.1, on the reverse strand, counting down.
ACACATTAGTCCAAGGCTTAATGGTGCTGTTGTGGCATTTTCTAACCAATAAGATCATGACATGTGGCATCGCTGATGTGTCAATAATACCAAGTCAGCATTAAGAAAGGAATTTTATTTTGGAATTTAAATTTTCAAAAATGTTAGGGTGGCACTGCTGACATGTCAACAATGCCACATGTCTTGATCCTATTGGTCAAAGAAAATACTACGTTAGCCCCATGAAAGCCTTAGAATAACGTGTAATGGAAGCAAAGTTTAGAGACCAAATTGAGAATTTTTTTCTTTAGTTATCAAACTGTGAATTGGGTCTTAATACAGGGCCCAAAAAATATATTAACCTTTTAAGATACTAAAAAAGACACCAATCAACTTGCCTTCATCACTTTGTTTTGTATGAGCATCCAAATTTAGGAGGCCAAGAGCCCCATCCAGTTCAGTCAAATCATTTGCCCTTATTATGTATACCTACAAAAAAAAAAAAAAAAAAAAGGTTGATATATGTTAGAGATAATAGTAATAAGTAACATGAACGATTGAATTTACAAAATCATACATATATTTAATGATCTATGGATCCCCCCACCCTCCTTCTCCCCTTTCTCAGAAAGAAAAAAGAGAAAATGAAGATAATTATCCATATGCACTCCAGTGACTTTCATCAAGTTTTTTTTTTTTTTTTTTGGGGTGGGTTGCAAATTTGCTTTGGATCAGCCACACGCCTGAATCCAAACAAGGCCTTAATAAGGCAGAAACTTGTTTGCAATCTTTAAGAATAAAGTTTCATAAATTCAAACTAACTACATCCTGCACTCTGTGCCTTTTACCATTTCTTCCCAAGTTATCAATTTACTGCAATTCTAAAAGAAAGTAAGGTTTTTAACACCTTTGTTAGTGAAGGTTTTTAACACCTTTGTTAGTGAACCCCACTATGCATTGCAGAGTTATATTGATGTCAATTAAACATAAGCCTATTGTATTTCAGATAACTTTTTACCAAAGACTAACCTTGATAACTTGGACTTAAAATACATGGGCAATAACATCTTAAGTTAGTATAAGAATCTGTGAGCTTTTATTCCACATCTGATGGTTTATCAACTCTTACTTAACTAACTAGAGGCAAAATCCATGTGACCAGAACCAGTCTTCTCTAGCAAGTTTAGGCAAAAAAAAAAATTTTTTTTTTAAAAAGGAATTATTAAGGAGATCCTTTAGTATATGTTGCAGTCTCAGAATTTCCAAGCTTACGGAAACACTAAAAAAGATCTTAAGCAGAGGGGGAGAGAAAGACGCTTCAGCCTTTCACAGACCATTAATGATAAAATTCATCATAGTAGAGGTGATCCTTTAGTGTAAAATTACTCAGCCAGCTTCATGGTTCCTATTTTATTGAACAAGATTTTCAGTAACATTGTTTCTAAATGCAGGTGGATTTCCTGGACTGGGCAGCAAAAATTTGCGAATCATCTATCTTTCCAACAAAAGTGTAAGACTATGTAATAGACTGAACTATAAGTAACCCAAAAAGGTTTATGCAGCCACTAAAGAAAGAAATTGACAACATTTAATAATATCACAGTGACTTCATGTGAATAATCCTCAGGTAGTCTTGACCAGGTGAATCCTAAACTAACAATAAAGTTATACCACGACAACATTTTGTCAGACAAGGATAGTCAATATATCAAACTGCACAAGTAGCTAGTATTCTTGCACCTAGATCATTAAATTTCTTCAACTGATCATGTTGATAAGACATGCTGAGTTTCAATTCCCTTTTTCTAGAGAGAAAGGCCAAATCTGAGACGTATTCAGTCCTCATCTATTTTTTGGAAAGGGACATGTACAATGTTTGACATCCCAGCCAATCCAACACTGCCACGAACCCACTTCCTGATAGAAGAATCACCTACTTATTCCATTAGAAGCAATTTACTTCCACCCCTTCATTGACTTATCAAAGATATAGTGAAGGAACAACTACGGCTGCACACAAGATTTTTATGATTTTCAAAAGATTATATATCATTTGTGCAAGATGAAGTGAAAACTCTTTTATGGATGTTAATTAGTTTTACCATTACATAGTAAATCGGTTTCTCCTAACTACTCCCTAGATATTCCAACAAAATAATTATATAAGATGACAAGGACCGTATATGACCCATGAAGATCTTATGTACTTTCTACAAATGTCAACATGACTGGTAAGGGGCAAGGAGCACACTCCTGAAACGGACAGTTTCCCCACCCTCGCTTTTTCTATCCCTATTTTTCTTGCATTGTGTTTTTCTAAATAGATCTTTCACAAAAACATACAAGTATGTGCTTTACCAGCAATTTTTTATCAGCATTAATGTTATAATACATACTATTATAGAACATCACATTTTAGGCTGGGTGATTGATCTCCAATCCCCAAATTAACCCCCCCCCCAAAATCAAAGTACGTCCCATCAAGAATTGGGGCTTATCTAGAACAGTTTTCTTGGTATTGAACTCCAATGACTAGGCAGAAATTTCAACATAAATCTTATCACATATTGACCTGAGCAGTATTAACCTCAGAACTATAAGCAATCTAACTCAAGAAAAGTAGAAAACAAAGAAGAATGCTATTGGAAATTTAAACCATCACCTTGAACTTGGTTGGTTCAACTAACTGGAAAATTAAAGCATCTCCCTCAAGCAAATTATGGGCAATACAAAACTGTCTCCAACCAGCACTTAATCCCGTTTTACCAGAATAGTATTTTACATGAAATTGGTGCCCACTCTCGTCTTCCAAAGTGATCATAGTATCTTTCCTTGCTAAATGTATTTTACAGAACATCCCAGGAAGCCCCTATCACAAAGTAAAAATTTGATCACAATAGAGCAAGTACACCTAAAAATTTTCTATAAATACAATTACACAAAATGAGATTCATGCATTTAACAGAACTAACCATCCAAAAACAGCTTCCAACATGTGATCTGACCAAAGATTTTGCAAAACTGGGAAATTCAGGTTCTAGGTTTGATTGAACCTCCTCTGCACGGATCATAGCTGGTGACTTGATATCAGGGGTGCAGTTCCCATCACTTAAGCCCTTAGTTTTCTTAGAGCTTCAAAAACATAATGCCAAAGATAATTAAATAAGGAATTCAGAAGCAGTAAAAAAGCATACATGTATCCCATTTTTTTTTAGACACTTCACTAACCTTACTTGCTTCAGCCCAGAATCCAACACTGCCTGTCCAAAAATCTAATTGTTAGTGCTAATTCCAATTTAAATTGAGCTAAAAGGCAAACAGTTCTTTCTGGAAGTTTGAAATCAGAAATTCTCTGGTTCCATTCCCAGTCCATACGCCAACCAATTTGATCCTGGAAAATAAATTTACTTCTGTATTCTTGAATTTGTGCTTTTCGGTTGACAATTTTCTGAGTTGCCAATTCTATATAAGTTATTAGTATTATTCTACATATTGTTTTCTTTTGACAGTTTCAATACAATCTTTGGAAAAAAAAAAAATTCTAAACAAAACAAACATTCAAACATTGGTTCTCCTAACAATGACTTTGAAATTTTGAAACTAAAGTTTAGTCATCAGACAATAAATATTTCTAATAACCGTAACGAAAATATAAAGAATTTTTACATGTTCAATTCTGGAATCGGATTGGCTTTTCTTTCGCTTCTCTTTTCTCTCAGTTAACGCCTTATCATTCTTCTTTCCCTGCAAAAATTTTTGGAAAAAAATGATGCAAAGAAAATAATTATCAATCAAGGAAGACAGTACGAACCTATTAAAGATATTTATTGAGAAAACCTACAACTAAAGTAGTAGATCTAACGTGTTTCGGATAGTTTCAATTGTCTTTCTTTCAAATTCTAGGTAACCAAACAGAAAAGCAAGAGAACGAGAGAAGAAAAGAGATACCGAAGAAGAAGAAGAAGAAGGGTTGAGTTTAGGACTGTGAGATGATAACTGAGCGAGAGTCAAGTGTTCTTCGCCATCAGATTTAAGTCTCCGACCAGCAAAAGACGTCTTTCTACGCTGTATCTCTTCGGCTTCCTTCTTCACCCTTTGATCCATAACCAAAAATTCGGTTAAAAAGCAGGGACTCCTAAGCAGAAACAGAAGCAGAAGCAGCCTCGTATATTCTTATTTCCCTCCCTCTCCGTAAGGGCTTTTCCCCTTTTTATGGTTTTTTTAAGGATAAAGTTTAATTAATTAATTTTAATTTTTAATATTGACCGTTTATAACTGTTTTTCTTCTTTTTAAGAATTTTAGTATTTTTATTTAGTTAGATGGGCATTAGGATTTTCCGATTTTCGTCTCACTTACGCGCCTATTGAAAAAGTCTGTGATTCGAAATCGAAAGGAGCAGACCAGGCGTGCAGCACGATTCACGCAGAAAGTGACTTTCTCACGTGGCCTGCACGTGTTACTGAATTCTTCTGGGCCAGTTTTGGTTTTTGGGCTAGGCAGGCTTACGCTTTTACCACTTTCGCTTCGTATTTAAGTTTGTTTATATATAGTTTATAGATTTGAATCAAAATTTTTTTTAATTTTATTATTTAAATTTAATTTAAATTAATTTATAAATTTATTTTATTGGTAAAATATATATGTTTTTTTATATTGTAAACCCTATTTAACTCAACTCGTACACATCAATCTACTTCCATATGGCATTGCCTAAAATTTTCATCAACATTCGACCCAACGAAATACGAAGAAACAAAAATATATCTATCAATGGAATTATGGTTCTGATTCAGATTTTACGTCGAAACAAAACAATTAGCACACTTGTTAAGAAATTATAAAGGACCACTTTGCAAACATGACAGCCTTATATTGTCGTCATCTTCCCGTTGGTCAATTAATGTAAGGAATTGGTCATCAAGATCATACAATCCATTTGTCTTCCATGCGAATAACATCGTAAAATGGCCTAAAATTATCTTCTTTTCTTTTCTTCTATTTGTTTTTTTTTTTTTT
>JBBYHM010358113.1:0-21557 GCA_038381775.1 Adansonia rubrostipa | reverse complement strand
TGAATCTTTGCATTACGTAGACCACAGGATCGATGTTTTGAGTTTCGTAACTCAAAACATAGGTTTCAATAGGCATCGAATCATGCCTAGCCCGAAATGATCGGTGGCAACTCCAAGATTGACCATTTCACAATGTTCATTCAAGACCAATAAGATGAGTGATTCATCTTATGATCCCCCTCATTGTCTCATAAGTCGAGAATTCGTACGTTCTCGTTCTCATCACATCACCAAAGAATAGTCTCAATCAAGAACATGTTTCCAAGTCAGGAAAGTATTTTAAGTCATACACACTCTTAGATCCATGAGGATGCACCCCGGGGTACGTTACGATAATATTGATGTTTTGGTTTGGCAAGAAAAGTTTTTTTTTCCACCATTTTTCCAAGAATCAAAGTTCATCCGTCAAATGAGACAAACTTAGATTCTCATAAAAATCTCCATTTTTTTTGTAATTGGGCACTATAATAACATTCTCCTCATTGGGATACATGATATTGATACTTTGTTTTTGTAAGAAATATTTTTCTTCCTTCCATTTTTCTTTAAATCAAAGTTCATCCGTTATGCAAGCCAAACTTGGATTCTTAAAATAACCTCAATTCTTGTAGTAATTCGACACCATAATCATAATCCTTTCATTGGGATTCATGATATTGATGCTTTGGTTTGGCAGAAAAAGCTCTTCTTTCCATCATTTTTCTTAGAAACAAAGTTCATCCTCTAAATGAGAAAAACTTAGACTCCTATATTCATCTTTATTCTTTTGTGATTAGGCTCTATAATTACTTTCTGCTCATTAGGATACATGATATTGATGCTTTGGTTTTGGAAGAAAAGCTTTTCTTTCCACCATTTTCATTAAAATTAAAGTTTATTCGTCAAATAAGACAAACTTGGATCTCCAAAGAATGTTCATTCTTTTTGGATTGGACATAATAATCAAATTCTCATCGTTGGGATGCAGGATATTGATGCTTTGGTTGTGCAAGAAAAGCTTGTTTTCTCACCATTTTCCTTAGAATCAAAGTTCATCTATAAAATAAGGCAAACTAGGATTATCATAACAATCTTCATTCCTTTTATGATTAAGCATTGTAATCATTTTTTCCTCATTAGGATACATGATATTAATGCATTTGTTTGGCAAGAAAAGTTGTATCTTCCACTATTTTCCTTAGGATCAAAGTTTATTCGTCAAATAAGATAAACTTGGATTCTCATATGGGTCTCCATTTTTTTTTGTGATTGGGCACTATAATCTCATTATCCTCATTGGGATACATGATACTAATGCTTTGGTTTGGCAAGAAAAACTTTTCTTCCATCATTTTCCTTAGAGTCAAAGTTTATTTGTCAAATGAGATCAACTTGGATTCTTATAATAATCTCTATTTTTTTCATGATTAGGTACTATAATCATGATCATCATGTTGGCATTCACGATATTGATGCATTAGTTTGGCAAGAAAAGATTTTTTTTTCCACCATTTTCCTTAGAATCAAAGTTCATCTATCAAATGAGACAAACTTGTATTCTTGTAAAACTTGCTATTTTTTTTTTGTGATTAGGCACTATAATCATATTTTCCTCCTTGGGATACACGATATTGATGCTTTGGTTTGGCAATAAAAGCTTTTCTTCCTATCATCTTCTTAGAATTGAAGTTTGCCCCTTGAATGAGACAAACTTGGATTCTTATAATAATCTCCATTCTTTTCATGATTAGACACAATAATCATAACCTTCTCATAGGGATACATGATATTGATGCTTTGATTTGGCAGGAAAAGCTTGTCTTACCATTTTCCTTAGAATCTATGTTCATCTGTCAAGTGAAGGAAACTAGGATTCTTGTAATAATCTCAATTTTTTTTGTGATTAGGCACTGTATTAGTTTTTTACTCATTGGTATACATGATATTGATGCTTTGGTTTGGCAAGAAAAGCTTTTCTTTTGAATATTTTTCTTAGAATCAAGGTCTATCTATCAAATAAGACAAACTTGGATTTTTAAAATAACCTTGATTCTTTTCATGATTAGTCATTTTAATTATGATCTGGTCACTAAGATAAATGATAATGATGCTTTGATTTGGCAATAAAGGCTTGTTTTCCCACCATTTACCTTAGAATTAATGTTCATTCGTCAAATAAGGCAAATTAAGATTCTTGTAATAATCTCCATTCGTTTTGTGATTAGGCACTATAATCATTTTCTCCTTACTGAGATACATGACATTGATACATTAGTTTGGCAAGAAAAGCTTTTCTCTCCACCATTTTTCGTAGAATCAAAGTTCATCTGTCAAAGACAAGCTTAGATTCTCATAATAATCTATATTCTTTTCATGATTAGGCACTACCATCATGATCTTCCAATTGAGATACATAATATTGATGCTTTGGTATGGCAACAAAAGCTTTTATTTTCATAATTTTCCATATAATCAAAGTTCATCTGCCAAAGAGCTAAATTTGTATTTTAACAATACTCTCCAATTTTTCTTTATTGGGCACCGTAAACATGGTTTTCTCATTGGGATAAAGGTTGCTAATGCTTTAATTTGGCAAGAAAAATTGTTCTTTCCAATCTTTCCAACATTTTACTTAGAATCAATGTTCATCCACCAAATGAGATAAACTTGCATTCTCATAATAATTTCCACAATTTTGTTGATTGGGCACTATAATTATGTTCTCATTATTCGAATACGCGGTATTAAGGCTTTGGTTTGGCAAAAAAAGCTCTTCTTCTACCATTTTTTATGAAATTAAAGTTTATCCATCAAATGAGGAAAACTTGGATTCTCTTAATAATTTCCATTCTTTTCATGATTAGGCACAGTAATCATGATCTTCTCATTAGGATAAATGATATTTATGCTTTGGTTTGGCAAGAAAAGCTTTTTCTTCTATACGTTTTCCTTAGAATCAAAGTTCATCCGTCAAATGAGATAAACTTGGAATCTTATATGGGTCTCCATTCTTTTTGTGATTGGACATAATAATCATATTCTCCTCATTGGGATATATTATACTGATATTTTGGTTTGGCAAGAAAAGTTTTTGACCATTTTTCTTAAAATCAACGTTTATCTGTTAAATAAGAGAAACTTGGATTCTCATAATAATCTCCATTTTATTCATGATTAGGCACTATAATCATGATCTTCTCATTGGCATACATGATACTGATGCTTTGGTTTTGCAAGAAAGGCTTTTATTTCCACCATTTTCCTTAGAAACATAGTTCATTTGTCAAATGAGACAAACTTGGATTCTCGTAAGAGTTTTCATTCTTTTTGTAATTGGGCACTTCAATCCTTTTTTTCTTATTGGGATACATGATGTTGATCCTTTTGTTTGGCAAGAAAAGCTTTTGTTTCCATCATTTTTTTAAAATCAGAGTTTGTCCTTCAAATGAGATAAATTTTGATGCTTATAATAATCTTCATTCTCTTCATGATCAGACATTTAATCATGATCTTCTTATTAGGATAAACAATAATGATACTTTGGTTTGGTAGGAAAATCTTGTTTTCCTACCGTTTACCTTAGAATCAAAGTTCATCTGACAAATGAGGCAAAAAGGATTCTTGTAATAATCTGTATTCCTTTTGCAATTAGGCATTGTAATCACTTTCTCCTTATTGTGATACACGATAGTGATACGCCGGTTTAGCAAGAAATGTTTTTCTCTCCACTATTTTTCTTAGAATCATAGTTTGTCTGTCAAATAAGACAAGCTTGGATTCTCATAAGAATCTCCATTCTTTCCATGATTAGGCACTACCACTATGATCTTCTAATTGGGATACATAATATTGATGCTTTGGCATGACAACAAAAGCTTTTCTTTTCACAATTTTCCATTGAATCAAAGTCCATCCGCCAAATGAGCCAAAGTTGGATTTTCACAATAATCTCCATTTTTTCTTGATTGGGCACACAAACATGTTTTTCACATTGGGATAAACGTTGCTTATGCTTCAGTTTGACAAGAAAGTTTTTCTTTCTAGCATTTTTACTTAAGAGTCAATTTTCGTCTGCTAAATGAGAGAAACCTACACTCTCATAATAATCTCCATTATTTTTTTGATTGGGCATTATAATCATGTTTCTTTATTTGAATACATGATACTATTGCTTTGGTTTAGCAAGAAAAGCTCTTCTTGCACCATTTTCCTCAGAATCAAAGTTCACCCATCAAATAAGGTAAACTAGGATTCTTCTAATAATCTCCATTCTTTTTATGATTAAACACTATAATCATGATCTTCTTAATGGGGTAAATGATATTGATGCTTTAGTCTAGCAAGAAAAGGTTTTCCTTCTACCATTTTCCTTAGAATCAAAGTTTGTTTGCCAAATAAAGCAAACTTGTATTCTCACAAGAGTCTCCACTTTTTTTGTGATTGGGCACTATAATCATATTCTCCTTACTAGGATACATGATATCGATGCTTTGGTTTAGGAAGTAAAACTTTTCTTCCTAATAGTTTTCTCAGAATCAAAGTTCATCTGTCATATCAGACAAACTTGGATTCTTATAATAATCTACATTCTTTTCATCATAAGTCACTGCCTTCACGATACTCTCATTGGGGTAGATTATATTGATGCTTTGGTTTGGCAAGGAAAGCTTTTCTTTCCACCATTTTCCTTAGAATGAAAGTTCATTTGCCAAATGAGAAAAACTTGGATTCTCAAAATAATATCTATTCTTTATGTGATTAGGCACTATAATTACTTTCTCATTGGGATACATAATATTGATGCTTTGCTTTAGCCAGAAATGCTTTTCTTTCCAGCATTTTTCCTAAGCATTAATGTTCATTTGTCAAATAAGGCAAACTTGGATTCTTATAAGAATGCCCATTCTTTTTGTGATTGGGCACAATAATCACGTTCTCCTTATGAGATACAAGATATTGATGCTTTGGTTTAGCAGAAAAAGCTTGTTTTCCCACGGTTTTCCTCAGAATTAAAGTTCATCTGTCAAATAAGGAAAACTAGGATTCTCATAATAATCTCTATCCTTTTTGTGATTAGGCACTGTATCAATTTCTTCTTATTAGGATACATGATGTTGATGTTTGGTTTGGTATGAAAAGCTTTTATTTTCACTATTTTACTTAGAATCAAAGTTTATCCGTTAAATAGGACAAACTTGGATTCTCATAAGAATGTCCATTCTTTTTGTGATTGGGCACTATAATCATGATCTTCTTATTGGGATAAAAGATATTGATGCTTTGATTCAGCAAGAAAAAGTTTTTCTTCCATCACTTTCCTTAGAATCAAAGTTCATCCATCAAATGAGAGAAACTTGGATTCTCATAAGAGTCTCCATTCATTTTATGATTGGGCACAATATTCATATTCTGCTCATTGGGACACATGATATTGATCCTTTGAATTGGCAAGAAATTCTTTCCACCATTTTTCTTAGAACCAAAGTTCATCCGTCAAATGAGAGAAACTTGAATTCTCATAATAATCTCCATTCTATTTGTGATTAGGCACTATAATCATGATCTTCTCGTTGGCATACATGATATTGATGCTTTGGTTTGGCAAGAGAAGTTTTCCTTTCCACCATTTTCTATTAAATCAAAGTTCAAATATCAAATAAGGCAAACTTGGATTCTCATAAAAGTCTTCATTCTTTTTGTGATTGGGCACTATAATCCCATTTTTCTCGTTGGGATAAATGATATTGATCATTCTGTTTGGCAAGAAAAACTTTTCTTTCCATCATTTTTTTAGAATCAAAGTTTATCCTTCTAATAAGACAATTTGGATTCTTATAATAATCTCCATTCTTTTTGGGATACTACAATCATGATCTTCTTATTAGGTTAAACAATATTGATGCTTTGGTTTGAAAGGAAAAGCTTATTTTCCCACCGTCTACCTTAGAATCAAAGTTCGTTTATAAAATAAGCTAAATTAGGGTTTTCATAATAATCTTAATTCCTTTTATGATTAGGCACTGTAATCACTTTCTCCTTACTGGGATAATAGATACTGATGTGTTAGTTTGGCAAGAAAAGCTTTTCTCTCCACCATTTTTCTAGAATCAAAGTTCATTTGTTAAAAGAGACAAGCTTGGATTCTTGTAATAATCTCTATTCTTTTCAGATTAGGCACTGCCATCATGATCTTCTAATTGGATACAGAATATTGATGCTTTGGCATGACAACAAAAGCTTTTCTTTTCATAAGTTTCCATAGAATCAAAGTTCATCCACCAAATAAGCCAAATTTGGATTTTCATAATAATCTCTATTTTTTCTTGATTGGGCACTGTAAACATGTTTTTCTCATTAGGATAAATGTTGTTGATGCTTTAGTTTAGGAAGAAAAGTTTTTTTTTTTAGCATTTTACTTAGAATTAATGTTCGTTTGCTAAATGAGAGAAATTTGCATTCTTATAATAATCTTCATTATTCGGATACACGATATTGTTGCTTTGGTTTGGCAAGAAAAGCTCTTCTTGCACCATTTTCTTCAAAATCAAAGTTCATTCCTCAAATGAGGTAAACTTGGATTCTTCTAATAATCTCCATTCTTTTCATAATTAAGCACTATAATCATGATTTTCTCAATGGAGTAAAATGATATTGATGGTTTGGTCTAGCAAGACAAGCTTTTCCTTGGAATCAAAGTTTGTCTGTCAAATAAGACAAACTTGGATTCTCACAAGAGTCTCCATTTTTTTTGGTGATTAGGCACTATAATCATATTCTCCTAACTTAGATATATGGTATTGATGTTTTGGTTTGGGAATAAAAACTTTTCTTCCTAACAGTTTTCTTAAAATTAAAGTTTATCCATCAAATGAAACAACTTGGATTCTTAAAAAAATCTCCATTCTTTTAGTATTTTGACATATAATCATGATCTTCTCACTAGGATTCACAATACTGATGCTTTAGGTTAACAAGAAAAGCTTTTCCTGTCACCATTTTTCATAGAATCAAAGTTCATCCATCATAGGAGACAAACTTGGATTCTTATAATAATTTGCATTCTTTTCATGATTAGGTACTACACTCACAATCTTCTCATTGGGGCACATGATATATTGATGCTTTGGTTTGAAAAGGAAAGCTTTTCTTTCCATCATTTTCCTCAAAATGAAAGTTCATTCTTCAAATGAGAAAACTTAGATTCTCATAATAATCTCCATTCTTTTTGTGATTTGTACTATAATCACTTTCTCCTTATTGGGATACATGATATTGATGTTTTCGTTTGGCAAGAAAAGTTTATCTTTCCACCATTTTTCCTAAGAATCAAAGTTTATTCATCAAATAAGGAAAACTTGATTTCTCATAAGAATGTCCATTCTTTTTGTGTTTGGGCACAACAATCACACTCTCCTTATTGGGATACACGATATTAATGCTTTAGTTTGGAAAGAAAAGCTTGTTTTCCTATCGTTTTTCTTATCATCAAAGTTTGTCTATCAAATAAGGTAAACTAGGATTCTCGTAATAATCCCTATTCTTTTTGTAATTAGGCATGAAAATCACTCTCTCCTTGTTAGGATACATGATATTGACGCATTGGTTTGGTAAAAAAAGCTTTTCCTTGCATTATATTCCTTAGAATCAAAGTTCATTCATTTAATGGGATAAACTCTATTCTTTTGTGATTAGGCATTAGAATCACAATCTCTTCATTGGGATAAATGATATTGATGCTTTGGTTTGAAAGCTTTTCTTCTCACCTTTTTTATTTGAATCAAAGTTCATCCATCAAAGGAGACAAACTTGGGTTCTTATAACAATCTCCATTCTTTTTGTGACTAGACACAATAATCATGATCTTTTCATTGGAATGCACAATATTGATGCTTTGGTTTGGCAAGAAAAGCTTATCTTCCCACTATTTTCCTTGAAATCAAAGTTGGTCCACTAAATAAGGCAAACTAGGATTCTTGTAATAATCTTTATTTTTTTCATGATTAGGCACTGTATTAGTTTTTCCTTATTGGGAAACAACGATGTTGATGCTTTGGCTTGGCAAGAAAAGTTTTTCTTTTCACCATTTTCCTTAGAATCAAAGTTTATTTGTCAAATGAGACAAACTTGGATTTCCATAAGAATGTCTATTCTTTTTATGGTTAGGCACAATAATCACATTCTGCTCATTGGGATACATGATATTGATGCTTTGGTTTGGCAACGAAAGCTTTCCACAATTTTTCTTAGAATTAAAGTTCATCCGTCAAATGAGAAAACTTGGATTTTCATAATAAGCTCTATTCTATTCATGATTAGACACTATAATCATGATCTTCTTATTGGCATACATGATATTGATACTTTTCTTTAGCAAGAAAAGTTTTTCTCTCCACTATTTACCTTAGAATCAAAGTTTATCCATCATATGAGACAAACTTGGATCCTCATAAGAATCTCCATTCTTTTTGTGATTAGGTGCTATAATCCTATTTCTCGCATTGGGATACATGATATTGATACTTTTGGCTTGGTAAAAAAAATAGCCAGAAAAGCTTTTCTTACCACTATTTTTTTAGAATCAAAGTTTGTCCATTAAATGGGACAAATTTTGATTCTTATAATAATCTCCATTCTTTTCATGATTAGACACTAAAATCATAACCTTCTCACTAAGATAAATGATTTCGATGCTTTGGTTTGGTAGGAAAGGCTTGTTTTACCACTGTTTACCTTAGAATCAATGTTAATATGTCAAATAAGGCAAATAAGGATTCTCGTGATAATCTTTATTCCTTTTGTGATTAGGCATTGTACTCATTTTCACCTCATTGAGATACATGATATTGATGCATTGATTTGGTAGGAAAAGCTTTTCTCTCCACCATTTTTCTTATAATCAAAGTTTGTCTGTCAAATGAGACAACTTAGAATCTTATAAGAGTCCCCATCCTTTTTAGTGATTCGACACAATAATCATATTCTCTTCACTAGGATACATTATATTAATGCTTTGGTTTCGCAAAAAAAGATTCCTACCATTTTTCTTAGAATCCAAGTTCATTCGTCAAATAAGAGAAACTTGGATTCTCTTAATCTCCATTCTATTTACGATTAGGCACTATAATCTTGATCTTCTCGTTGGCATGCATGATATTGATGCTTTTGTTTGGCAGGAAAAGCATTTTTTCCACCATTTTCCTTGGAATCAAAGTTCATCGGTCAAATGAGACAAACTTGGATTCTTATAACAGTCTTCATTCTTTTTGTAATTAGGCACTATAATCCCATTTTCCTCATTAAGATACACGATATTGATACTTTGGTTTCACAAGAAAAAGTTTTCTTCTCACCATTTTTTTAGTATCTAAATTTGTCCTCAAATAAGACAAATTTGGATTCTGATAATCATCTTTATTCTTTTCATGATTAGACATATAATCATGATCTTCTTATTAGGATAAACAGTATCGACACTTGGGTTTTGTAGGAAAAGTTTTTTTTCTACCATTTACTTTAGAATCAAAGTTCGTCCATCCAATGAGACAAATTAGAACTCTTGTAATAATCTCCATTCCTTTGGTGATTGGGCACTATCACTTTCTCCTGGCTAGGGTACGCAATAGTAAAGTGTTGGTTTGGCAAGGAAAGTTGTTTCTCTCCGTCATTTTTTTGAACAAAATTTATCTATTAAATAAGACAAGCTTGGATTCTCATAACAATCTCTATTCTTTTCATGATTAGGCACTACCATCATGATCTTCGGATTGGGATATATAATACTGATGCTTTAGTATGACAAGAAAAGCTGTCCTTTTCATAATTTTCCATAGAATCAAAGTTCGTCTACAAAATAAGCCAAATTTGGATTTTCATAATAATCTCTATTGTTTTCTTAGTTGGGCACTATAAACATGTTTTTCTCATTAGGATAAGTGTTGCAAATGCTTTGTTCTGGCAAGAGAAGTTTTGTTTTCTAGCATTTTACTTAGAATCAACATTTGTCTGCCAAATCAGACAAACATGCATTCTCATAATAATCTCCATTATTTTGTTAATTGGGCACTATAATCACTTTTTTCTTATTTAGATACATGACATTATTGCTTTGGTTTAGCAAGAAAAGCCCTTCTTCCACCATTTTACTCAGAATCAAAGTTCATCCTTTAAATAAGGTAAACTTCCATTCTGCTAATATTCTCCATTCTTTTCATGATTAGGCACTATAATCATAATCTTGTCATTAGGGTAAATGATATTGATACTTTGATCTAGAAAGAAAACCTTTTCCTTCCACCATTTTTGTTACAATAAAAGTTCGTCTGTCAAATAAGACAAAGTGGGATTCTCATAAAAGTCTCCGTTTTTATGTCATTGGGCACTATAATCATATGCTCCTAATTGGGAGACACGATATTGATGCTTTGGTTTGGCAAGCAAAGCTTTTCTTCTTAATAGTTTTCTTATAATCAAAGTTCATCCGTCAAATGACAAAAATTTGGATCTTATCCATTCTTTTAGTAATTAGACACTATAGCCAAGATATTCTCCCTAGGATTCATGATATTGATGTTTTGTTTTGGCAAGAAAAGTTTTTCCTCCACCATTTTTCTTATAATCAAAGGTCATTTGTCAAATGAGATAAACTTGGATTCTTATAATAATTTGCATTCTTTTCATGATTAGGCACTATACTCATGATCTTCTCATTAGGGTACATGATATTAATGCTTTGCTTTAGCAGAAAGCTTTCCTTTCCACTATTTTCCTTAGAATGAAGGTTCATTCATCAATTGAGAAAAACTTGGATTCTCATAATAATCTCTATTCTTTTTGTGATTAGGCACTATAATCACTTTCTCCTTATTTGGATACATGATATTGATGCTTTGGTTTGGCAGGAAAAGCTTTTCTTTCCACCATTTTTCCTTAGAACCAAAGTTCATTTGTCAAATGAGACAAACTTTGATTCTCATAAGAATGTCCATTCTTTTTGTGATTAGGCATAACAATCACATTCTCCTTATTGGGATACACGATATTGATACTTTGGTTTCATAGGAAAAGTTTGTCTTCTCACCATTTTCCTTAGAATCAAAATTCATCTGTCAAATGACGCAAACTAGGATTCTTATAATAATCTTCATTTTTTTGTGATTAGGCACTGAATCACTTTCTCCTTGCTAGGATACACAATACTGATGCATTGGTTCGGCAAGAAAAGCTTTTCTTTAGAATCAAAGTTTATTCATTCAATGAGATAAAATCTATCCCTTTTGAGATTAGGCACGATAATCATATTCTCCTCCTTGGGATACACGATACTGATGCTTTGATTTGCAAAGAAAAGCTTTTATTCCCACTATTTTTCTTTGAATCAAAATTCATCCATCAAATAAGTCAAACTTGGATTCTTATAATAATCTTCCTTCTTTTCATGATTAAACAATATAATCATGAGTTTCTCATTGGGATACATAATACTGATGCTTTGGTTCAGCATGAAAAGTTTGTCTTCCCACTATTTTCCCTAGAATCAAAGTTCATCCATCAAATAAGGTAAACTAGGATTCTCATAATAATCTCCTTTTTTTTTGTGATTAGGCACTGTATCAGTTTCTCTTCATTGGGATACACGATGTCGAAGCTTTGGTTTGGTAAGAAAAGATTTGCTTTTCACCATTTTCTATAGAATCAAAGTTCATCCATCAAATAAGACAAATTTGGATTCTCATAAGAAAGTATATTCTTTTTGTGATTGGGTATAATAATCACATTCTCCTCATTAGGATATATGATATTATGCTTTGGCTTGGCAAAAAAAGCTTCTCACCATTTTCCTAGAATCAATGTTTGTCTGTCAAATGAGGGAACTTGGGTTCTTATAATAATCTCTATTTTATTCATGGTTAGGCACTATAATCATGACCTTCTCGTTAGCATACATGGTATTGATGCTTCGATTTGGCTACAAAAGCTTTTATTCCCATCATTTTCCTTAAAATTAAAGTTCATCTGTCAAATAAGACAAACTTGGATTCTCATAAGAATGTCTATTCTTTTTGTGATTGGGTACAACAATCACATTCTCCTCATTGGCATGCATGATATTAATGTTTTAGTTTGGCAAGAAAAGCTTTTCTTTTCACCATTTTTCTTAGAATCAAAGTTTGTCCATCAAATGAGACAAACTTGGATTCTCATGAGAATCTCTAATCGTTTTGTGTTAGGCACTATAATCACATTCTCCTCATTGGGATACATGATATTGATGGTTTGGTTTGGCAAGAAATGCTTTTCTTCCTACAATTTTTCTTCGAAACAAAATTCATCCGTTAAATAAGACAATATTGGATTCATAAAATAAGTTCAATACTTTTAGTAATTAGACACTATAATCAGGATCATTTCACTAGGATTCACGATATTGATGCTTTGGTTTCGCTAGAAAAGCTTTTTTTTTCACTATTTTCCTAAGAATCAAAGTTTGTAGCCAAATGAGAAAAAAATTTGGATTGTCAAAATAATCTCCGTATTTTTTGTTATTAGGCTCTATAATCAATTTTTCCTCATTCGGGTACACAATATCAATGCTTTGGTTTAGCAAGAAAAGCTTTTCTTTTCACCAATTTCCTTAGAATCAAAGTTCATTCGTCAAATAAGACAAACTTGGATTCTCTAAAGAATGTCCATTCTTTTTGTGATTGGGCACAATAATCACATTCTCCTTATTAAGGTACATGATATTGATGCTTCAGTTTGGCAAGAATAGTTTCCTATCTTTTTTCTTAGAATCAAAGTTCATCTGTCAAATGAGACAAACTTGGATTCTTGTAATATTTTCCATTCTATTCATGAAAAGGCACTATAATTTTCTCCTTGGCATACAAAATATTGATGGTTTGGTTTAGGTAGAAAAGCTTTTCTTTCCACCATTTTTCTTGGAACCAAAGTTCATCTGTCAAATGAGACAAACTTGGATTCTCATAAGAATCTCCATTCTTTTTGTGATTAGGTACTATAATCGCATTCTCCTCCTCGGGATACCTTATTTGATGCTTTGGCTTGGCAAGAAAAGCTTTTCTTCCCACCTATTTTTTTTAAATCAAGGTTCATCCCTTAAATAAGACAAACTTAGATTTCTATAATAATTTCCATTCTTTTCGTGATTAGACACTATAATCACAATCTTGTTATTGGGATACACGATACTGATGCTTGGATTTGGTAGGGCAAGCTTGTCTTCCCATCGTTTTCCTTAGAATTAAAGTTTGTCCATCAAATGAGTCAAACTAGGATTCTCATAATAATCTCCAATCTTTTTTGATTGGGCATTGTATCACTTTCTCCTCTGATATGAAAACCCCAAGAATGATGTCCTGAAACCCTTTAATAGCAATTTGGATTAAAGACCAGAAATCAAGAAAAACAATTAGAAATAAAAATAGGATTCTTGACTCAACAGTTTAAATACAAAATGCAAACTAAAAATAGCAAGGGAATTGGAAACTTAACCTAATGCTTTAATATCAATTGCAAACCAAGAATATCAAAAGTTCAAAGCCACAAGATTAAACTAACCTTGATAAGTTCTACTGGAGTCCAAAGAAGAACGCAAAGAAATTAACCTCAATAAGAAGACTACTTGTATTAGTCATCCAAAGAAAAATTGAAAACTAGTCTTATAATTGCCACAGACTATTTATAGGCGAAAGACAAAACCCTAAGACATTCTAACAAGAAAAACTCATATCCCAAGCCCTAAGCATAATAACTAGTGTCCTAATGCATAGGCCCTTGGTATAGATACTTAAAAAATTAAAATAACATGTGGGAGGTGTATGCCACTTATTAAAAAGGTCTAGCCCATAAGTAAATAAAAGATAAGCCTAAATATCAATATTTGATCCAATCATTGAATAACTTGCTCATAAGCCTAAGGCAAGTTAACTAAGTATGGCTGATTGAAGCCCACTTCCTCCTTAAAGTCCACATCCATGTCATCTCCTTCTTTAGCTTCTTGTATAAATAGCGTCTTGATCAATCCCTGCATAGCTTTTTGTAGTTGTTTAGCCTGAGCTTATGGAAGAGGTCCACTTAGAGCTTGTAAGTCTTTCAGAACATCATCTATGTTGTCCTTTGGAACATCCTCTATGTTGTCTTGCACTAGCTGGATAACATCATTGCCCTATTCCTTAAAGGGATTTATCCTCAAATCAGTACCTACATCAAAAGAAGAAAGATTAGAAACATTAAATGTCAAACTCACTTGATACTCACGTGGTAAATCAACTTGTACGCATTGTCATTTATATTCTCCAAGACTTGAAAAGGTCCATCTCCATGTAGTTGCAATTTGGATTTCCTTTGCATTGGAAACTTTTCTTTCCTTATATGAACCTGTACCCAATCTTTGAGTTTAAAAGGGACATGTTGGCATCCTTTATTAGCCTGTGTAGCACTTTTTTATTCTTCTTCTCAATATGTTGTCATACTTGTTCATGGATCTATTTCACCAAATCAGTTTTCCTCTTTTCGTCTAAGCTAGCTATCTTTTTCATAGATAAAGGCATAAAATCTGATAGAGTCAAAGGATTAAAACCAAAAACAAGCTCAAAAGGAGAATAACTAGTGGAAGAATGCATGGAACGGTTATGAGCAAACTAAACTAGAGATTACAATTTTCCCAAGTTTTCAAATTCTTTTGAATGATAGATCATAGCAAAGTTCCTAAGGTTTGATTTATTACTTAGTTTGCTCATCAATTTGGGCATGATAAATGGTGGAAAACAATAACTTAGCTCTTAATTTTTCCCATAGCACTATCCAAAAATGACTAAGGAACTTAACATCCTGATCACTCATAATTGTCCTAGGAATTCCATGCAAATGAATAATGTCTTGAAAGAGCAAATCAACTATCATTGTGGCATCATCAGTTTTATGGCAAGGAATGAAATAAGCCATCTTAGAAAACCTATCAATAACTACAAATATTGAATCCATTTTATTGTTGACTCTAGGTAACCATAAAATAAAGTCCATAGACAAAGCTACCCACTGTCCGCTAAGTATAAGAAGTGGGGTGTATAAACCATGAGGTAATGTACCAGACTTGGCTTATCTACATGAAATACAATGAGAATAGAATCTCTCAACATCCCTATGCATTTGTGGCCAATAAAAATATTCTTGCAATATGGCCAACGTCTTATGAACCCCAAAATGCCCTATCAATCTGCCAATGTGAGACTCATGCAATAGTAATTCTATCAAACAACAAAAAGGCACACAAAGTTTATTCTTTCTAAACAAATAACCATCATGCTTATAAAATTTGCCAAAAGTAGAATTTTCACATACCTCATGCACATTTGCAATATCATGATCTTTTACATAAAATTCTTTGATATATTTAAATCTCAATAACTTTGCACTAAGTATAGATATTAGGCATACTTGCATGCAAAGCATCAGCTACAACATTGTCCTTCCCTTATTTATACTGAATAATGTAAGGATATGTCTCAATGAACTCTACCCACTTTCCATGGAGGTGATTTAGTTTACCTTGACACTTTAAGTGCTTTAAGGATTCATGATCATAGTGAATGACAAATTCTGTAGGCCAAAGGTAATGCTGCCACATCTCTAAAGCCCTCACCAATGTATACAGCTCCTTGTCATTTGTTGAGTAGTTCAAAGTGCCTCCATTGAGTTTCTCACTGAAAAACGCTATAGGACATTTTTTTTGCATCAAGACAACACCAATACCTATCCCTGAAGCATCACATTCAGGCATCCCATTTCTCCTCATTCTTCCCATAAAAAAGGAGTTAATTTAAGTTGAAAATCAAATGGTGGCTTAAGTGACGAGACTCCCTTACTCCAACCAAGTCAAGAACCAATTTACCTTACATTCATAACCCTGATCAAGACACCAAATCACAACCTAATTCACCTGTTCTATGCCAACTTACCCAACTAAATTTCATCCTTACCTATTCTTAAAAAATAAAAACTACCTAACCTTGAGTCCTCTATCCCACCATTGGGCAATTTAAAAAATCTTGTTGTGAGTTGGCCAATACCAAAAGGATTAATTCTTGCAAAAGATTTTTGAAGGCACTCAGTGGAAGACTCATGTCATCAGCATCAAGGGTTAAGTGGTTAGGAAAACCTCTTTAAGTTTTTTTGTCTATTAAAATCTTTTATGATCTTATGATTTGTCATAACTTGTACTTTCTTTCTTTTAAATGAAATACAATCACTTGATTTCTTGGAAAGTCCTTTTAGCTCTTGTATCCTATGTTGCATCATGTTTATCATTTAATTGATAATGCTTGATAAATGAATAAAACTGATAATAGGATTTCCTAGCATTACTTGGAAGATGAAAACTTTGCAGGAATTTTTGTTCCATGTTTAAAGACTAGGAATGAACCTTGAAGGCCACTATCTTTTTCACCCATAGAACTCTGCATTCTGAAAATGTGCTCAAAACTTTTTCCCAGTAAACTTCAGCCTAAAGATAAGGAGCCAAAATTCTTTTTAAATTGTTATCGTTAATCGAAGTTTAGAATAGTCCACCCAAACCACCAAAAAACACCTTTGAGTCATAATTGACCAAAGAAACCCTTCATACTTATCAGTAAACTCAATGCAACAAAAATCCCCAATCATAAGCCATCTAAACTCAAGATCACCCTGTAATCACGAGCCATCCGTACCTTCAATAAATAACCTTTGCATTAAAAATCTCTGAAATCTAAAATAAGGTTGGTCAAACCTAGGTTAAGAGATCACCTTATCAAACCCATTAAAGAGTAAACAACTATAAAAGGCCAAAATCTATCACTAGATTAGATTCTAAAACCATCACTTTTGCATCATCTTAAGCATGCATTTGCATCCCCATGCATTATATAGCATTTAACACCCTTCAAGTATAGCTCCTATGCATATAAGTCAAATTAATAGGACTTGAGGTATGACTTCTTATTTTCGAAAAGCCTTATAAGGCCAAAAGTAAGTATCTCTAACCTTACGAGCTCATTAAAAATCATCTAAGAGAGGTATCTAAACTCATTTTCTTTTAGTCCTAAAAAAATGGGATGTCTTTGCTTTTCCTCTTTAGTTTTTAAAGAGCACGATGCCTTTCTTTACCTACCTCAGTCAACAAAGAGCTAGACACTTATCAAGCCAAAGCCCATACAAGTTGGTGGAACCTATTTAGGTCAAACCCAAGAAACTACCTACCTTAGTCCCACATAAGCTGGTAGCGCCTATCTGGGGTAAAACCTAGAAAACTACCTACCTCAATCCACAAAGAGTGGGCACTTATTGAATTAAAGCCTACATATGCTGGTGGTGCTTGTCAAACCCAAAAAACTACTTACCTCTGTCTATAAAGAGCTAGACTCTTATCGAGTCAAAGCCACACAAGTTAGTGGCACTTGCCTAGGGGGTCAAACCCAAGAAACAACCTGCTTCAATCTTTAAAGAGTAGGATGTTTACCTACTTCAAAGCCTACACAAGCTAATGGCATAAGTTTGGGGATTAAACTTGAGAAATAACCTAGTAGGAAGGTCAAACACTAGAAATCTCATTGAAATTTTCTTTTTTACAGATATATTCAGCCCATCTTGAGATAGTACTAAATAGAACTCTATTTTTTGCAAGAACACAAAGCAGCATCAAGCATGCCCCAAATAAAATATGTTTATCGATTTTTGCCTTATTCCTGCTACTCAACAACAGCTACAGAGAGGTAGCTGTAGACACTAAATTTTGTCTGGGTAATTTTTGGGTCACTCATTATTCGAAATATTCAATTAATTAGGCCACTTTTTAACTTGGGTTGGATCTAAATTAATTGGGCTTAATTCATTTTAATTTGAGCTTATCTTAAAAAATGCAAAAAAAAAGAGTGGCCTAGGTTCTAAACCCAGGCCAACCTTGTGAATATGGTTGCTTATGACCTATATACGAAACATAAATTTTGGTTATAAATAACAAAATAATTAAAAGGAAAAGAAACAAAAAAAAAGAGAAAGGAGTGGCCTAAGTTTCAAGCCTAAACCACCTTATAGAGTGGGTCATTTGTACCCCACACGTCAAGCATGAATTTTTATCCTAAAATAACAGAAATAAATCAAAAAGAAGAAAAGAAAAAATAGAAGAAAATAATGAGTAGCTGGGGTTTGAACCCAGGCCACTCTTATGGAATAGGTTACTTGAAACTAGCCACTAAGCCTCATCCAATCTTCAAGCATAAAATTTTAAAAATATTTAAAACTGGTACTAAGATAAGTGGTGACATTTTTATGTTTGAAGCTATATTTTATCATTATGAAATGCTTATTTGAATGCCCCTTGATGATATTTGTTCTATGCCTTTAATTTTTAATATAATTGATTTACCTTTTTTATCATACTTGTTTGATGTACTCATATATATTTTTGAAAATACACCCAAAATTAGATTAAGATTAATCCAAATGATGGGATTAATCTTGGTCTATTATTTTTAATAAATAGACACTTTAATCTTGGGAAATATTAAGCTATTTATGTTAGGATTCAAGGTTAAAAGAGGCTAAATATTTTATTTTTTAAAATAAAATGTCCTTTTTTTAGTGTCCAAATTTGTTTATGCCTTGATCTTTGCCTAGAGTTCTTGTGCTAGTGGCATAGTCAACGAGCTATTTCGTCATTCCAAACTACCTCAGGATTGTAATAGATAAGTGTTGTCAGTTTTATACCAGCAAAATGTACGTATCAAAATAAGTAATAGAGTGATAAATAGAGTATCATTCTCACGAGAAATTGTACCAAATCCGCTATGTACTAAAATTAACATAATTTAATCTTATTCAAATAAATAATTAAAAGAAGATTACTTAAAATTTAAATTAAACTAGCTAAATGAAATTTAACTAAATAACAAAGAAAATTAAATGAGTTTACTTAATGAATAAAAACCTAGGATTACAATTTCCCCTAACACTTTATTTAAATTTTATTTTATCTTCTTAATCTTGACTAATGATATTGAGTTGTTAACCTAGAGTTCTGATTTATTTATAATTATCTCCTGATGGTCTTATAAAAATATCTCTTTTAATTAATTTACTATCTCTCTATGCAAACCGAATTTCAAAAAACTCATTAAGCTTAGACTCTAATGCGGTTACATATGGCATGCTCCTATATTCCTATCTAACATGCAGATTAATTCATCCTAAAAAATAAGTATGAAACATATGTCATTCAATCCAAGTCTAAATACAAAATTCCCTTTTCCAAGTTCACTAAGGTTACAAAATCAATCTAATTGGTGGCTAATCAACTAGAAGCATTAAGAACAAGATTAAACAAACAACTCAATTATCATTAAATCAAGAAAAGAATACTAAAATAATTCGAACTACATGTTGAGTTTCATTGTAATCCTAGAAAAATAAATTTAGCTCATAGTGATTAAATAGAACACAAAATAATGAAGTTTCACCATTATACTTATTACAATAAAGATAAAAAAAATGAAAGGAAAAGAGAAAACTAATAATTGTTAAATCCTAATCTTCAACTTCTTTGATCTTTTCTCCTATTGCAAAATCTCAATAGCTTTTCTTCTTCTTTAAGACTAATAGTTATGAATTATCTAGGGATGCCTCCCAAACTTAAACATAAGGATCCTATTTATAGGCAAAACCCTGAAGTGGAGAGACTTGATTTGTAAGTAACTTAAGCATATTTTTTGAAGTTTCCAACTTAGAATCACCTTGTTTCCTTCAGTCCACTTTTCTTTTTCACTAAGTTGTTATATTCTTGGAAGCTCCTTAGGGCTTTGACCTACAAAAATAGGAATATTATTTAAAAAAAACTAATTAATTAAAATATAAGGAAAGCAAATAGGACTAAATTAAAAACTGCTAAAAATAAAATATTACTAAATTAAAAAACTACTAAATATGAATGATATTTAAATAAATATCTCTATGACCTAGCTAGTTTAATATGCATAATGAGACTAAATAACTCTATTCTATAGAGTTATCACGCCCCCAAACATAAGATTTTGCTAGTCTTCAAGCAAAACAAAAAAAACCAAATCGACTAAATGAAACAAAACACAAATTAAAATGAATGTACTCAAATGATTATTGCCTTAATTCTCCTCAAAAGTCATCCAATATCTCAACTTAAGATAAGTATAAGCATAATTTAAATTCAAGCTTCAATTTAATCATAAATCTCAATGCTCCAGATGGATTTTCAACGTATGTGTAAATAATCTCTTCACAAACTCTTTCCACTAATGTAGACCACCACCTCATCAAAGATCATGTAGGACTTTACTTAGCTTACAATGTAAGGCTTGGGTAAAAGTAGGATATGAGATATATTTTGACTTAATTCACTCAAAGACACTTTTCATTATTCTAGATCTTTTATTGAGCCTTTTGTAACACTTTGAAGCACATACATTTTTTCCTTTTTTTCATTTTTTTACACACTTTTATGTGCTCTTTTTTCATTTTCTTTTCTTTCTTTTTTTCATGCTTCACCAATATAACTCAATCCAAAACATGGCTTTATATATTTTCTGAAGCAATTTCATGCTCATGCCTATGTAAGGAAGGTTGATCATAGTTTTTCTTATTAAGTTAGGCTAAAAATATGTGTGTCAATCAAAAGAAAATGATGTATCAATTAGGCTCAATTGAGGTAACTAAGGATTATTATATATAGGTAGGCCTAGAAAGGCTCAAACAATCCAAAGATGGCCTAAATGATCTCTTTAAATTAGTGTTGTCTAGGATTTCACCTCAAGAGAGAATCAAACAAATTCTAGGCCTCTAGATTTAATTGTAATTTACATCGGCATAAACATTCTTCAAATAAGCAATACAAATCAATGCAAGAGATCAAATATTCAAAATTTTTGAAAATCACATCCTAAAAATGAGAGAGATAAAAGAATCTAGTTATAAAATTAAATTATGCTTATATTTTCCTAAGAATCAAGATAAATCAATAACTAAGTTCTTATCATTGGATAAGGATCTCATCATATTAAGCACAAACATTTCAATAAAAAAAGATTTAAAGATGTAAATGCATGAAACCTAAATGCAAATTATTCCCTAAACTTTACTCATTCTAAAACACTCGCAAACTTAAACAAAACTTATCCCTAATGTGTTAAAATAAAAAAAATCATAAGACAAGAATACTCCCCTTTCATTGGATGAGGTGGTAGACGAAAGTGTTTAAGAATCATTATCCTCCTAGTCATTCTCATCTTCGCCAAGTTGCTCAATATGGGGTACGTGTATTGGTGGAGGCATTCGGTAATTTTTCATGTTTAAGCCCAGTTGATTTCTGAAAAAGTGAAACATCTACTCCATGCTTGATTATATTTCATTTGATAAGCCATTTGTATTTCTAGGTTACTTAAACATTGATTGACTGTTAGTCCTACTCGATGTTGGCTCAATCATGGTGGAGCAGATGAAGAACTAGTACCAACATTTGTTGGCTGAGTAGGTACTTCATAACCACTCATTTTACT
>JBBYHM010358074.1:0-21565 GCA_038381775.1 Adansonia rubrostipa | reverse complement strand
ACGTATTCTTCTCAATAAGATGCATGATATTGATGCTTTGGTTTCACAAAAAAAGCTTTTCTTTCCATCATTTTCCTTGAATCAATGTTTGTCCCATAAATGTGATAAACGTGGATTCTCATAACAAACTCCATTTTTTTTGTAAATGGGCTTTAAAAACACATTCACCTCTTTAGGATACATGATATTGATGCTTGATTTCACAAGAAAAGCTTTTTTTTCCATCATTTCCTTAGATCAAAGTTCATACCTCGATTGAGATGAACATGGATTCTCAAAATAACCTCCATTCTTTTTGTGATTGGGCTATAATAACATATTCTCCTCAATAGGATGCATGATGTCGATGTTTTGGTTTCACAAGAAAAGCTTTTTTTTCGATCTTTTTCTTAGAATTAAAGTTCATCCCTTAGATGTAACGAATATGGATTCTCATAACAAACACCATTGCTTTTGTGATTGGGCTACAAAAACACATTTACCTTATTGGGATGCAAGATATTGATGCTTTGGTTTCAGAAGAAAAGCTTTTCTTTTCATTATTTTCCTTAGAATCAAAGTTCATCCCACGGATGAGACGTGCAAGGACTCTTATAATAACTCCATACTTTTTGCGATTGGGCTATAAACTACATTACTCTCAATAGGATGCATGATATTGATGCTTTGGTTTCACAAGAAAAGCTTTTCTCTCAATCTTCTTCCTTTGAATCAAAGTTCATTGCTCTAATGTGACAAACATGGATTCCTATGATAATCTCTATGCTTTCTATGATTGGGCTGTAAAAACATATTCTTCTCAATAAGATGCATGATATTGATGCTATGGTATCACAAGAATTTTTCATCATTTTCTTTGAATCAAAATTTGTCCCATAAATGTGGCAAACATGGATTCTCATGACAAACTCTATACTTTTTGTAATTGGGCTTTAAAAATACATTCATCTCATTAGGATGCATGATATTGATGCTTTGGTTTCACAAGAAAAGCTTTTTTTCCATTATTTTCCTTAGATCAAAGTTTATACCTCGGTTGAAATGAACTTGGATGGTCAAAACAACCTCCATTCTTTTCATGATTAGGCAATAATAATATATTCTCCTTGGTAGGATACATGATATTGATGCTTCGGTTTCACAAGAAAAGCTTTTTTTGACAAACATGGATTCTCATAACAAACACCATTCTATTTGTGATTGGACTACAAAAACACATTCACCTCATTAGGATACAAGATATTGATGCTTTGGTTTCACAAGAAAAGCTTTTCCTTCCATCATATTCCTTAGAGTCAAAGTTTATCCATAGATGTGACAAACATGGATTCTTATAAGAATCTCCATTTTTTTTGTGATTGTGCTACAAAAATATGTTCACCTCTTTAGGATGCATGAGATTAATGCTTTGGCTTCACAAGAAAAGCTTTTGTTTATACCTCAGTTGAGCCAAGCATGGATTCTCGAAATAATTTCTATTCTTTTTGTGATTGGGCTATAATAGTATGTTCTCTATAATAGGATGCATGATATTGATGCTTTGGTTTCACAAAGAAAGCTTTGCTTTTGATCTTTTCTTTAGAATCCAAGTTTATCCCTCAGATGTGATGAATATTGATTCTTGTAACAATCTCTACTCTTTTTACGATTGGGGTATAGAAATGCATTCTTCAAATAAGATGCATGATATTGATGCTTTGGCATCCCAAGAAAAGCTTTTCCTTTGATCTTTTTCCTTGGATTCAAAATTCATCCCTATGTTGTGATGAACATGGATTCTCGTAATAACCTCTATTCTTTGTAGGATTGGGCCATAGAAACGCATTCTTCCAATAGGATACAAGTATTGATGCTTTGGTTTTGCAAAAAAAGCTTTCTTTCTATCATTTTCGTCAGAATCAAAGTTCATCGCACAGATAATATGAACAATGATTCTCGTAAGAATCTTCATACTTTTAGCGATTAGGCTATAAAACCACATTACCTTAATAGGATGCATGATAATGATGCTTTGGTTTCACAAGAAATGCTTTTCTTTCCATCATTTTCCTTAGACCAAAGCTCTTCCTTTGGTTGAGATGAACATGGATTCTTAAAAATAATCTCCATTCTTTTTGTGATTAGGCTATAATAACATATTCTCCATAATAGGAAGCATGATGTTGATACTTTGGTTTCACTAGAAAAGCGTTGCTTTCAATCTTTTTCCTCATACTCTAAGTTCATCTCTTAGATGTGATAAACATGGATTCTCATAATAATCTTTATTTTTTTATGATTAGGGTTTAGAAACGTATTCTTCTCAATAGGATGCAAGATATTGCTACTTTTATTTCAGAAAAAAAGCTTTTCTTTCCATTAATTTCCATAGAATTAATGTTCATTCCATAGATGTGATGAACATGGATTCCCGTAACAAACTCCATTATTTTTGTGAGTAGGTGACAAAAATATATTCACCTGATTAGGATGCAAGATATTGCTTCTTTGATTTCACATGAAAAGCTTTTCTTTCGATCATTTTCCTTAGAATCAAAGTTTATCCCATAGATGTGACAAACATGGATTTTCATAAGAATCTCCATTCATTTTGTGATTGGGCTGTAAAAACACATTCACCCTTATTAAGATGCATGACATTAATGCTTTGGCTTTGCCAAAAAAGCTTTTGTTTCCATGATTTTCCTTAGAATTAGAGTTCATCCTTTAGATGTGATGAACATGGATTCTCAAGACAATCTCCATTTTTTTTGTAGTTGGGCTATAAAAACACATTCTCCGCAATAGGATGCATGATATAGATGTTATGGCTTCACAAAAGAAACTTTTCTTTCCATCATTTTCCTTATATTGAAGTTCATATCTTGGTTAAGATGAACATTATTCTTATCATAATCTCCATTCCTTTTGTGATTCTATAAAAGGACACTCTTCTCAGTAGGATGCTTGATATTGATGCTTTGATTTCACAAAAAAAAGTTTTCGTTTCATCATTTTCCTCAGAATCAAAGTTTAACCCATAGATGTGACAAGCATGGATTTTCATAAGGATCTCTATTCTTTTTATAATTTGGATATAAAAACAAATTCACCTCATTAGGATGCAAGATATTGATGCTTTGCTTTTATAAGAAAAGATTTTCTTTGCATTATTTTCCTTAGATCAAAGTTCTTCCAACTGTTAACACGAACATGGATTCTCAAAATAATCTCCATTTTTTTTTGTGATTGGGCTATAATAACATACTCTCCATAATAGGATACATGGTATTAATGCTTTGGTTTCGCAAGAAAAGCTTTGTAAATTGATCTTTTCCCTTCAAGATCGTCCCTCAGATGTGATGAATATGGATTATCATAATAATCTCTATTCTTTCTATGATTGCGGCATAGAAGCATATTCTTTTCAATAAGATGCAAGATATCTGCTTTGTTTCACAAGAAAAGCTTTTCTTTCCATCAATTTTCATAGAATCAAAGTTCATCCCATAAATATGACGAACATGGATTCCCATAACAAACTCTATTCTTTTTGTGATTAGGCTGTAAAAACACATTCACCTCATTAGGATGCGAGATATTGATGCTTTGGCTTCACAAAATAAAGCTTTTCTTTCGATCATTTTCCTTAAAATTAATGTTCATCCCTTAGATGTGACAAACATGGATTCTTGTAAAAATCTCCATTCCTTTTGAGATTGGGCAATAAAAACACATTCACCACATTAGGATGCATGACATTAATGCTTCAGCTTCGCAAGAAAAACTTTTGTTTCCATGATTTCCTTAGAATCAAACTTCATCCTTTAAATATGGTAAACATAAACTCTTATAATGATCTCCATTTTTTGGTAATTGGGCTACAAACACATTCTCTTCATTAGGATGCGTGCTATAGATGCTTTGGCTTCACAAGAAAAGCTTTTCTTCCCACCATTTTCCTTAGATAAATGTTCATACCTTGGTTAAGACAAACATGATTCTTATAATAATCTTCATTCTTTTGTGATTGTGCTATAAAAACACACTCTTCTCAATAGGATGCTTGATGTTGATGCTTTAATTTCAGAAGAAAAGCTTTTCTTTCCACTATTTTTCGTAGAATCAAAATTCATCCTTTAGATGTAACAAACATGGATTCTCATAATAATCTCCATTCTTTTCGTGTTTAGGCTATAAAAATACATTATCTGCATTAGGATGTATAATATTGATGCTTTGGTTTCATGGGAAAAGCTTTTTTTTCTATCATTTTTGTCAGAATCAAAGTTTATCCCTTAGATGAGATAAACAAGGATTCTCCTAACAATCTCTATACTTTTTGCAATTGGGCTATAATACCACATTACTCTGTACAAGATGCATGATATTAATGCTTTGGCTTCACAAGAGAAGCTTTTTATTCTATCTTTTTCCTTAGCATCAAAGTTTATCTCTCCGATGTGATAAACATGGATTCCTATGATAATCTCTATTCTTTCTATGATTAGGCTTGAAAATTATATTTTTCCTAATAGGACGCATGATATTGATGCTTGGGTTTCATAAGAAAAGCTTTTCTTTCTAATATTTTCCTTAGAGTCAAAGTTTATCCCATAGATATGGTGAACATGGCTTTTCCTAACAAACTTCATTCTTTTTGTAATTGGGCTTTGAAAATACATTCACCTCATTAGGATACAAGATATTGATGCTTTGGTTTTACAAGAAAATCTTTTCTTTCCATCATTTTCCTTAGATCAAAGTTCATTCTTCGGTTGAGACACATAGATTCTTGAAATAAACTCTATACTTGTTATTATTGAGCTATAATTACATATTCTCCATAATAGGATGCAAGATATTGCTGCTTTTGTTTCACAAGTAAAGCTTTTCTTTCTATTAATTTCCATAGAATCAAAGTTCATCCCATAGATGTGATAAACATGGATTCCCACAATAAACTTCATTTTTTTATTAGTCCATAAAATCACATTCACCTTATTAGGATGCTAGGTATTTTGGATTCACAAAAAAAAGCTTTTCTTTCTATCATTTTACTTTGAATCAAAGTTCATCCCATAGATGTAACAAACATAGATTCTCATAAGAGTCTCCATTCTTTTTGTGACTGGGTGATAAAAACATATTTACCTCATTAGGATGCATGACATTGATGCTTTGGCTTCGTAAGAAAAGCTTTTGTTTCCATGGTTTTCCTTAGAATCAAAGTTCATCCATTAGATGTGACAAACATGGATTCTTATAATAACCTCTACATTTTTTGTATTTGGGCTATAAAAACACATTATTATAGTTAGGATGCGTGATATAGATGCTTTGGCTTTACAATAAAAGCTTCTTTTTTCGTTATTTTCCTTAGATCGAAGTTCATTACTCTGTTAAGACAAGCATGATTCTGGTAATAATGTCCATTCTTCTTGTGATTAGGCTATAAAAGCACACTTTTTTTAATAGGATGCTTGATGTTAATGCTTTAATTTTAGAATAAAAACTTCTCTTCCCATCATTTTTTATAGAATCAAAGTTCATCCTTTAGAGGTAATAAACAAGGATTCTCGTATTAATCTTTATTCTTTCTGTGATTAGACTAAAATAATTATCTTATTAGGATGTATCATATTGATCTCAAGAAAAGTTTTTTGTCCATCATCATCCCTAGATCAAAGTTAATCCTTCGATTGAGACGAACATGGATTCTTGAAATAATCTCCATTCCTTTTATGATTGGACTATAGTAACTTATTCTCCTCAATAAGACACATGATACTGATGCTTTGGTTCCACAAGAAAAGCTTTTCCTTCGATCTTTTTTCATTGGATTCAAAGTTCATCCCACAAATGTGATGAACATGGATTCTCATAATAATCTTTATTCTTTTTACGATTGGGCTATAGAAATGCATTCTTCTCAGTAGGGTGCAAGATATTGCTACTTTGGATCGCAAGAAAAGCTTTTATTTCGATCATTTTCCTTAAAATCAAAGTTCATCCCTTCGATGTGAAAAACAATGATTTTTATAATAATCTCCATTCTTTCTATGATTGGGCTATAAAAACACATTCACCTTATTAGGATGAATGACATTGATGCTTCGACTTCGCAAGAAAATCTTTTGTTTCCATGGTTTTCCTTAAAATCAAAGTTCATCCGTTAGATTTGATGAACATGAATTCTGGTAACAATCTCTAATTTTTTGTCATTGGGCTATAAAAACATATTCACATCATTAGGATGCATGATATTGACGCTTTGGCTTCACAAGAAAAGTTTTTCGCTCTACTATTCTCCTTAGATCAAAGTTCATACCTCGGTTAAGACAAACATGATTCTCGTAATAATATCCATTCTTTTTGTAATTAGGCTATAAAAAACACACTCTTCTTAATAAGATGCTTGATGTTGATGTTTTAATTTCAGAAGAAAAGCTTTTCTTTCCATTAGTTTTTGTAGAATCAAAGTTTATCCTTTACATGTAACAAACATGGATTCTCGTAATAATCTCCATTCTTTTTGTGATTAAACTACAAAAATACATTGTCCGCATTAGGATGTATCATATTGATCATAGGAAAGGCTTTTCCGTCCATCATTTTCCTTAGATCAAAGTTAATCCTTTAGTGAAGATGGACATGGATTCTCAAAATAATCTCCATTCTTTTTGGGATTGGGCTATAATAACATATTCTCCACAATAGGATACGTGATATTGACGCTTTGGTTCCATAGGAAAAGCTTTGCTTTTGATTATTTTCCTCATACTTAAAGTTCATCTCTCAGATGTGATAAACATAGATTCTTGTAATAATCTCTATTTTTTTATGATTGGGTTTAGAAATGTATTCTTCTCAGTATAGTGCAGGATATTGCTGCTTTGGCTTTACAAGAAAAGCTTTTTGTTCGATCTCTTTCCTTAGAATCAAAGTTCATCTCTCTAATGTGACGAACATGGATTCCCATAATAATCTATATTCTTTCAGTGATAGGCCTATAATAACATAATCTCCATAATACGATGCATGATACAGATGCTTTGATTCATAAGAAAAGCTTTTCTTTTGATCTTTCTCCTTAGAATCCAAGTTCATCCCTCTGATGTGCTAAATATGGATTCTCATAATATTCTCTATTCTTTCTACAATTGGGGTATAGAAATGCATTCTTCTTAGTAGGATGCAAGATATTGCTACTTTGGTTTCACTAGAAAGGCTTTTCTTTCATTTTCCTTAGATCAAAGTTCATCCCTTAGTTGAGACAAGCATGGGTTCTCAAATAATCTCATTTTTTTTTTGTGATTGGGCTATAATAACATATATTTTGCAATAGGATGCATGATATTGATACTTTGATTTTACAATAAAGCATTTCTTTCAATCTTTTTCCTTAGAATCCAAGTTCATCCCTCAGATGTGATGAACATGGATTCTCGTAATAATCTCTATTCCTTATACTATTGGGGTATAGAAATGCATTCTTTTCAATAGGATGCAAGATATTACTGCTTTGGCTTTACAAGAAAAGCCTTTCTTTCCATTAATTTCTATAGAATCAAAGTTCATCCTATAGATGTGACGAACATAGATTCCTATAACAAACTCCATTCTTTTTGTGAGTGGGCGACAAAAACACATTTATCTCATTAGGATGAAAGATATTGATGCTTTGGTTTCACAAAAAAGGCTTTTCTTTTGATCATTTTTCTTAGAATCAAAGTTCATCCCATAGATTTTACAAACATGGATTCTCATAAGAATGTCCATTTCTTTTTGTGATTGGGCTATTAAAATACATTCAACTCATTAGGATGCATGACATTGATGCTTTAGTTTTTCAAGAAAGCCTTTTGTTTCCATGATTTTCCTCATAATCAAAATTCATCCCTTAGATGTGACGAACATGGATTCTCATGACAATGTCCTTTTTTTTCTGTAATTGGGCTATAAAAACACTTTCTCAAGAATAGGATACATGATATAGATGATTTGGCTTCACAGTAAAAGCTTTTTTTTCCCTCATTTCCTTAGAATAAAAGTTTATCCCACAGATGAGACGAACAAGGATTCCCGTAACAATCTCCATACATTTTGCGATTGGGCTGCAAAACCACTTTACTCTCAATAGGATGCATGATATTGATGCTTTGGCTTCACAGGAAAAGCTTTTCATTCGATCTTTTATCTTAGAGTCATAGTTCATCCTTTTGATAGACAAACATGGATTCCCATAATAATCTCTATTCTTTCTGTGATTGGGCTATAAAAATATATTCTTCCCAATAGGATGCATGCTATCGACTCTTTGGTTTCACAAGAAAAGCTTTTTCCTCCATCATTTTCCTTAAATTTGAAGTTCATCCCATAGATATGACGAACATGGATTCTCACAACAAAGTCCATTCTTTTTGTGATTGGGCTTTAAAAACATATTCACCTCATTTGGATGAATGATATTAATGCTTTGGTTTTACAAGAAAAGCTTTTCTATCCATCATTTTTCTTAGGTCAAAGTTAATCCCTTGATCGAGACAAACATGGACTCTTAAAATAATCTGCATTCTATTTTTGATTGGACTATAATAACATATTCCCCTCAGTAGGATGCATTATATTGATGCTTTGGTTTCACAAGAAAAGCTTTTCCTTTAGTCATTTTCCTTGGATTCAAAGTTCATGCCTCAGATGTGAAGAACATAGATTGTCGTAATAATCTTTTTTCTTTCTAGGATTGGGCCATAGAAACGCATTCATCCAATAAGATGCGAGATATTGATGCTTTGGTTTTGCAAGAAAAGCCTTTCCATCCATCATTTACCTCAGAAACAAACTTTGTCCCATAGATGATACGAACAAGGATTCTCAGAACAATCTCCATACATTTTGCGATTAGACTTTAAAATTGCATTACTCTTAATAGGATGCATGATATTGATGCTTGGTTTTAGAAGGAAAGCTTTTTTTCCATCATTTTCCTTAGAATAAAAGATCATCCCATGGATGTGACAAACATTGATTCTCATAAGAATCTCCATTCCTTTTGTGATTGGACTGTACAAACACATTCACCTCATTAGGATGCATGACATTAATGCTTTGGTTTCATAAAAAATGCTTTTTTTTATCATTTTCCTTAGAGTCAAAGTTCAACCCATAGATATGACAAGCAAGGATTCTCATAAGGATCTCCATTATTTTTATGATTGGGATATAAAAAGAAATTTACCTCATTAGGATGCAAGATATTGATGCTTTGGTTTCACAAGAAAAGATTTTCTTTCCTTTATTTTCCTTAGATCAAAGTTCTTCCCTCAGTTGACACGAACATGGATTCTCAAAATAATCTCTATTCTTTTTGTGATTGGGCTATAATAACATATTCTCCACAGTAGGATGCATGGTATTAATGATTTGGTTTCACAAAAAAACCTTTGTAATTGATCTTTTCCCTTTAAATTCATCCCTAAGATGTGATAAACATCGATTATCGTAACAATCTCTATTTTTTCTATGATTGTGGTATAGAAACATATTATTCTCAATAGGATGCAGGATATTGCTACTTTGTTTTGTAAGAAAAGCTTTTCTTTCCATCAATTTCCATAGAATCAAAGTTCATCCTATAAATATGACAAACATGGATACTTACAACAAACTCTATTATTTTTGTGATTGGGCTGCAAAAACTCATTCACCTTATTAGGATGCAAGATATTAATGCTTTGGTTTCACAAAAGAAAGCTTTTCTTTCAATTATATTCGTTAAAATCAAGTTTATCCCTTAAATGTGACAAACAAGGATTCTCGTAACAATCTTCATTTTTTTTAATTAGGCTACACAACACATCCAGCTCATTAGGAAGCATGACATTGATGCTTTGGCTTCACAAGAAAAACTTTTGTTTCCATGATTTTCCTTAGAATCAAAGTTCATCCCTTAGATGCGAGGAGCATAAATTCTCATAACAATCTCCATTTTTTTTGCAATTGGGCTACAAAACACATTCTCTTCATTAGCATGCGTGATATAGATGGTTTGGCTTCACAAGAAAAGCTTTTCTTTCCACCATTTTCCTTAGATCGACATTCATACCTCGATTAAGACAAACATGATTCTCATAATAATCTCCATTCTTTTTGTGATTGTGCTATAAAAACACACTATTCTCAATAGGATGTTTGATGTTGATGCTTTAATTTTAGGAGAAAAGCTTTTCTTTCCACCATTTTTCATAGAATCAAAATTCATCCTTTAGATGTAACAAACATGGATTCTCGTAATAATCTCCATTCTCTTCATGTTTTGGCTATAAAAGTACATTATCCACATTAGGACGTATAATTTTGATGCTTTGGTTTCACAGGAAAAGCTTTTCTTCCTATTGTTTTCGTCAGAATCAAAGTCCATCCCATAGATGAGATGAATAAGGATTCTTATAACAATCTCCATACTTTTTGTGATTGGGCCATAAAACCATATTACTTGGTACAAGATGCATGATATTGATGCTTCGGCTTCACAAGAAAAGCTTTTCATTCAATCTTTTTCCTTAGAATCAAAGTTTATCCCTCTGATGTAGTGAATATGGATTCCTATGATAATCTCTATTCTTTCTATTATTGGGCTTGAAAGACATATTTTTCCTAATAAGATGCATGATATTAATGCTTTGGTTTCACAAGAAAAGCTTTTCTTTCAAATATTTTCCTTAGAATCAAAGTTCATCCCATAAATGTGGCAAACATGGATTCTCCTAACAAACTCTATTCTTTTTGTGATTGGGCTTTAAAAACACATTCACCTCATTAGGATGCAAGATATTGATGCTTTGGTTTCG
Source organism: Adansonia rubrostipa (assembly GCA_038381775.1). Lineage (NCBI taxonomy): Eukaryota > Viridiplantae > Streptophyta > Magnoliopsida > Malvales > Malvaceae > Adansonia > Adansonia rubrostipa. The sequence continues at coordinate 10,733 of JBBYHM010358074.1, read as the reverse complement.
CAAGAAAGGCTTTACTTTCCATCACTTTCCTTAGATGAAAGTTCATCCCTCGGTTAAGATAAACATGGATTCTCGAAATAAACTCTATTCTCATTGTGATTGGGCTATAATTACATAGTCTCTATAATAAGATGCAAGATGTTGCTGCTTTTGTTTCATAAGAAAAGCTTTTCTTTCCATCAATTTCCATAGAATCAAAGTTCATCCCATAGATGTGATGAACATGGATTCCCACAATAAACTTTATTGTTTTATTAGGCTACAAAAACACATTCACCTTATTAGGATGCAAGGTATTCGATGCTTTGGATTCACAAATAAAAATATTTTCTTTCCATTATTTTACTTTGAATAAAAGTTTATCCCGTAGATGTGACGAACATAGATTCTCATAAAAATCTCCATTCTTTTTGCTATTGGGTAATAAAAACACATTTACCTCGTTAGAATGCATGACATTGATACTTTGGCTTCGCAGGAAAAGCTTTTGTTTCCATGCTTTTCCTTAGAATCAAAGTTCATCCATTAGATGTGATAAACATGAATTCTTGTAACAATCTCTACATTTATGTATTTAGGCTATAAAAACACATTCTCATCATTAGGATGCATGATATATATGCTTTGGCTCTACAAGAAAAGCTTATTATTCTATCATTTTCCTTAGATCAAAGTTCATAACTCCATTAAGACAAACATGGTTCTGATAATAATCTCCATTTTTTTTGTGATTAGGCTATAAAAGCATAATCTTCTCAATAGGATCCTTGATGTTGATGCTTTGATTTCAAAAGAAAAACTTCTCTTCCCATGATTTTTTGTAGAATCAAAGTTAATCCTTTAGATGTAACAAACAAGGATTCTCATATTAATCTTTATTTTTTTTGTGATTGGACTACAGTAACTTATTCTCCTCAATAAGACACATGATATTGATGCTTTGGTTCCATAGGAAACACTTTTCCTTCGATCTTTTCCTTGGATTCAAAGTTCATCCCACAGGTGTGATGAACATGGATTCTCATAATAATCTTTATTCTTTCTATGATTGGGCTACAGAAATGCATTTTTCTCAAAAGGTGCAAGATATTACTGCTTTGGATTCACAAAAAAAGCTTCTCTTTCAATCATTTTACTTAAAATCAAAGTTCATCCCTTAGATGTGAAAAACAAAGATTCTCATAATAATCTCTATTCTTTCTGTGATTGGGCTATAAAAACACATTCACCTCATTAAGATGCATGACATTGATGCTTTGGCTTCGCAAGAAACACTTTTCTTTCCATGGTTTTCCTTAGAATCAAAGTTCATCCATTAGATGTGACAAACATGAATTCTTGCAACAATCTCTAATTTTTTATCATTGGGCTATAAAAACACATTCACATCATTATGGTGCGTGATATTGATGCTTTGGCTACATAAGAAAAGTTTTTCTCTCCACCATTTTCCTTAGATCAAAATTCATACCTCGGTTAAGACAAACATGATTCCCATAATAATCTCTATTTTTTTTTATAATTAGGCTATAAAAGCATACTTTTCTTAATAAGATGCTTGATGTTGATGTTTTAATTTCAAAAGAAATGCTTTTTTTTTCATTTTTTTTGTAGAATCAAAGTTCATCCTTTAAATGTAACAAAAATAGATTCTCGTAATAATTTCCATTCTTTTTGTGATTGAACTACAAAAATACATTGTCCGCATTAGGATATATCATATTGATCACAAGAAAAGCTTTTCTTTCCATCATTTTCCTTAGATCAAAGTTAATCCCTTAGTTAAGATGAACATGTATTCTCAAAATAATCTTTATTCTTTTTGGGATTGGGCTATAATAACATATTCTCTACAATAGGATGTATGATATTGATGCTTTAGTTCCATAAGAAAAGCTTTGCTCTTGGTGTTTTTCCTTATACTTTAAGTTCATCTATCAGATTTGATAAATATGGGTTCTCATAATAATCTCTACTTTTTCTATGATTGGGGTTTAGAAACATATTCTTCTAAATAGGATGCAAGATATTGCTGCTTTAGTTTTGCAAGAAAAGCTTTTCTTTCCATTAATTTCCATAGAATCAAAGTTCATTCCATGGATGTGATGAACATGGATTCCCATAACAAACTCCATTATTTTCGTGAGTAGGCTGCAAAAATACATTCTCCTTATTAGGATGCAAGATAATTGTTTCTTTCATTTCACAAGAAAAGCTTTTCTTTCGATCATTTTTCTTAGAATCAAAGTTCATCCCATAGATGTGACAAACATGGATTCTCATAAGAATCTTCATTTTTTTTGTGATTAGGCTATAAAAACACATTCACCTCATTAGGATGCATGACATATTAGCTTTGCAAGAAAAGCTTTTGTTTCCCTAATTTTGCTTAAACTCAAAGTTTATCCCTTAGATGTGACAAACATGGATTCTCATGACAATCTCTACATTTTTGTAATTAGTCTATAAAAACACATTCTCCGTAATAGGATGCGTGATATAGATGTTTTGGCTTTACAAGAGAAACTTTTTTTTCACCATTTTCCTTAGATCAAAGTTCATACCTCAGTTAATATGAACATTATTCTCATAATAATCTCCATTCCTTTTGTGATTCTATAAAAGGACATTCTTCTCAGTAGGATGCTTGATGTTAATGCTTTGATTTAAGAAGAAAGGCTTTTCTTTCCATCATTTTTTGTAGAATTAAAATTCATCCTTTAGATGTAACAAACCTAGATTCTAATAACAATCTCCATTCTTTGTGTTTAGGCTATTAAAATACATTCTTCACATTAAAATGTATCATATCGATGCTTTGGTTTTAGAGGAAGAGCATTTATTTCTATCATTTTCATCAGAGTCAAAGTTCATCTCACAGATGAGGTGAATAAGGATTCTCATAACAATCTAGCAACCACTTAACTCTGAACAGAATGCAAGATATTGATGCTTTAGCTTCACAAGAAAAGCTTTTCATTTGATTTTTTTTCCCTAGAATCAAAATTCTTCCCTCTAATGTGACGAACATGGATTCCCATAATAATCTCTATTCTTTCTATGATTTGGCTATAAATACATATTCTTCTCAATAGGATGCATGATATTGATGCTTTAGTTTCACAGGAAAAGCTTTTCTTTTCATTATTTTTCTTGGAATCAAAGTTTGTCCCATAGATTTGATGAACATGGATTCTCACAAAAAAGTCCATTCTTTTTGTGATTAGGCTTTGAAACATATTTACCTCATTTGGATGAATGATATTGATGCTTTGGTTTTACAAGAAAAACATTTTTCTCCATCATTTTCTTTAGATCAATGTTAATCCCTTGGTTGAGACAAACATGGATTCTATTTTTTTGTGATGGGACTATAAGAACTTATTCTCCTCAATAGGATGATATTAATGCTTTGGTTTTAGAAAAAAAGCTTTTCGTTCGATCTTTTTCCTTAGAATCAAAGTTTATCCCTTTGATGTGATAAACATGGATTCCTATAATAATCTCTATTCTTTCAGTGATTGGCCTATAATAACATAATCTCCGTAATACAATGCATGATATTGATGCTTTGTTTCATAAAAAAAGCTTTACTTTTGATCTTTCTCCTTAGAATCTAAGTTCATCCCTCCGATGTAATGAACATGGATTCTCATAATATTCTCTATTCTTTCTACAATTGGGGCATTGAAATGCATTCATCTTAATAGGATGCAAGATATTGCTGCTTTGGTTTCATAAGAAAAGCTTTTCTTTCCATCATTTTCCTTAGATCAAAGTTCATCCTTCAGTTGAGACAAGCATGGATTCTCAAAATAATCTCCATTCTTTTTGTGATTGGGCTATAATAACATATTCTCCATAATAGGATGCATGATATTGATACTTTGATTTTAAAAGAAAGCATTTCTTTTGATCTTTTTCCTTAGAATCCAAGTTCTCCCTCAGATGTGATGAACATGGATTCTCGTAATAATCTCATTTCCTTCTATAGTTGGGGTATAGAAATGCATTCCTTTCAATAGGATGTAAGATATTGCTCCTTGGTTTCACAAGAAAAGCCTTTTTTTCGATCAATTTCTATAGAATCAAAGTTCATCCTATAGATGTGATGAACATAGGTTCCCACAACAAACTCTATTCCTTTTATGAGTGGGCTACAAAAACACATTCATCTCATTAGGATAAAAAATATTGATGCTTTGATTTCACAAAAAAGGCTTTCCTTTTTATCATTTTGCTCAGAATCAAAGTACATCCCACAGATGTGACAAACATGGATTCTCATAAGTATGTCCATTTTTTTTTGTGATTGGGCTATACAAATACATTCACCTTAGTAGGATGCATGACATTGACACTTTAGCTTTTCAAGAAAAACTTTTGTTTCCATGATTGTCCTTAGAATCAAAATTCATCTATTAGATGTGATGAACATGGATTCTCATAACAATCTCCATTTTCTTTTGTAATTAGGTTATAAAAACACATTCTCCAGAATAGGATACATGATATAGATGATTTGGCTTCGTAAGAGAAGGTTTTCTTTTCCTTATTTTCCTTAAAAAAAAGTTTATCCCACAGATGAGACGAAAAAGGATTCTTGTAACAATCTCTATAACTTTTATGATTAGGCTACAAAACTGCATTACTCTGAATAGGATGCATGATATTGATGCATTGGCTTTACAAGAAAAGCTTTTTGTTTGATCTTTTTTCATATAATCAACATTTATCCCTTTGATGTAACAAACATGGATTCCTATAATAATCTCTATTCTTTTTGTGATTTGGCTATAAAAACATTTTTTTCTCAATATGATGCATGATATCGATGCTTTGGTCTCATAAAAAAAGCTTTTCCTTCCATCATTTTTCTTAAATTTAAAGTTCATCCCATAGAGTTGACGAACATGGATTCTTACAACAAAGTCCATTCTTTTTGTGATTAGGCTTTAAAAACACATTCACCTCATTTGGATGCATGATATTGATGTTTTCGCTTCACAAGAAAAGCTTTTCTATCCATCATTTTCCTTAGATCAAAGTTAATCCCTCGGTTGAGACGAACATGGATTCTCAAAATAATCTACATTCTTTTTGTGATTGGACTATAATATCTTATTCTCCTCAATAGGATGCATGATATTGATGCTTTGGTTTCACAAAAAAAGCTTTTCTTTTAATTATTTTCTTGGATTCAAAGTTTACCCCTCAGATTTGATGAACATGGATTCTTATAAGAATCTCTATTCTTTCTAAGATTAGGCCATAGAAACACATTCTTCTTATAGGATGCAAGATATTGATGCTTTGGTTTTGCAAAAAAAGCTTTTCCTTTCATCATTTACCTCAGAAACAAAGTTCGTCCTATAGATGATACGAACAAGGATTCTCATAACAATCTCCATACATTTTGCAATTGGACCATAAAACCGCATTACTCTCAATAGGATGCACGATATTGATGCTTGGTTTCAAAAGAAAAGCTTTTCTTTTCATCATTTTCCTTAGAATCAAAGTTCATCTCATGGATATAACAAATATGGATTCTCATAAGAATCTCCATTCCTTTTGTGATTGGATTGCACAAAGATATTCACCTCGTTAGGATGCATGACATTGATGCTTTGATTTCACAAAAAAAAGCTTTTCTTTTGATTATTTTCCTTAGAATCAAAGTTCAACCCATAGATGTGACAAGCATGGATTCTCATAAGGATCTCTATTCTTTTTATGATTGGGATATAAAAAGAAATTTACCTCATTAAGATGCAAGATATTGATGCTTTAGTTTCACAAGAAAAGATTTTCTTTCCATTACTTTCCTTAGATCAAAGTTCTTCCTACGGTTGACACGAACATGGTTCTCAAAATAATTTCCATTCTTTTTATGATTAGGCTATAATAACATATTCTCCACAATAGGATGCATGGTATTGATATTTTGGCTTCACAGGAAAAGCTTTGTAATTGATCTTTTCCCTTTAAGTTCTTTCCTTAGATATGAGGAACATGGATTATCGTAATAATCTTTATTCTTTCTACAATTGCAGTATAGAAACTTATTCTTCTCACTAGTATGCAAGATATTGCTGCTTTGTTTCACAAGAAAAGCTTTTGTTTCCATCAATTTCCATAGAATCAAAGTTTATCCTGTAAATATGATGAATATGGATTCCTACAACAAACTCCATTCTTTGTGTGATTGGGTTGCAAAAACACATTCACCTTATTAGGATGCAAGATATTAATTCTTTGGTTTCACAAAAGAAAGCTTTTTGTTTGATAATTTTCCTTAAAATTAAAGTTTATCCCTTAGGTGTGACAAACATGGATTCTTATAAAGATCTCCATTCCTTTTGAGATTGGGTAGTGAAAACACATTCACCTAATTAGGATGCATGACATTGATGCTTTGGCTCTACAAAAACAACTTTTTTTTCCATGATTTTCCTCAGAATCAAAGTTTATCCCTTAGATGTGACAAACATGGATTCTCATAACAATTTTCATTTTTTTATAATTGGGCTACAAAACATATTCTCTTCATTAGAATACATGGTATAGATGCTTTGGCTTCACAAGAAAAACTTTTTTTCCACTCTTTTTCCTAGGTCAACGTTCATACCTCGGTTAAGATGAACATGATTCTCGTAGTAATCTCCATTCTTTTTATGATTTTGCTATAAAAACACACTCTTATCAATAGGATGCTTAATGTTAATGCTTTAATTTTAGAAGAAAAGCTTTTCTTTTCGTTCGTAGAATCAAAATTCATCCTTTAGATGTAACAAACATGGATTCTCATAATAACCTCCATTCTTTTCATGTTTAGGCTATAAAAATACATTATCCGCATTAGGACGAATAATATTGATACTTTGGTTCGACAGGAAAAGCTTTTCTTTCTATCATTTTCATCAGAATCAAAGTTCATCTAATAAATGAGATGAACAACAATTCTCATAACAATCTTCATACTTTTTGCGAATGTATACCCTATACAGTATGAATTATATTGGTAATTTGGCGTCACAAAAAAAAGCTTTTCATTCAATCTTTTTCCTTAGAATCAAAGTTTATCCCTCTAATGTGATGAACATGGATTCCTATGATAAACTCTATTCTTTTTGTGATTGCTCTTAAAAAACATATTTTTCCCAATAGGATGCATAATATTGATGACTTTGGTTTCACAAGAAAAGCTTTTCTTTCCAATATTTTCCTTTGAATCAAAGTTTGACCCATTAATGTGGCGAACATGGATTCTCCTAGCAAACTCCATTCTTTTTGTGATTGGGCTTTAAAAACACATTTACCTCATTAGGATGCAAGATATTAATGCTCTGGTTTCACAAGAAAACTTTACCTTCCATCATTTTCCTTTGATCAAAGTTCATCCCTCAGTTGAGACAAATATGGATTCTCGAAATAAACTCTATTCCTGTTGTGATTGGGCTATAATTAAATATTCTCCACAATAGGGTGCAAGATATTGCTGTTTTGTTTCACAAGAAAAGCGTTTCTTTCCATCAATTTCCATATAATTAAAGTTCATCCATAGATGTGATGAACATGGATTCCCATATTAAACTTTATTTTTTTATTGGGCTACAAAAACACATTCACCTCATTAGGATGCAACGTATTTGATGCTTTGGATTCATAAAAAAAGTTTTCTTTCCATTATTTTGCTTTGAGTCGAAGTTTATCCCATAGATGTGACAAACATAGATTCCCATAAAAGTCTCCATTCTTTTTTTGATTAGTTGATAAAAACACATTTGCCTTATTAGGATATGTGACATTGATGCTTTGGCTTCGCAAGAAACGCTTTTGTTTCCATGGTTTTCCTAAGAATCAAAGTTCATCCATTAGATGTGACAAGCATGGATTCTTGTAATAATCTCTATATTTTTGTATTTGAGCTATAAAAACAAATTATCATCATTAGGATGCGTGATATTGACACTTTGGCTTTACAAGAAAAGCTTCTCTTTCTTCATTTTCCTTAGATCAAAGTTCATAACTCAGTTAAGATAAACATGATTCCGATAATAATCACCATTCTTTTTTAGATTAGGCTATAAAAGCACACTCTTCTTAATAGGATGCTTGATGTTGATGCTTTGATTTCAAAAGAAAAACTTTTCTTCCTACCATTTTTTGTAGAATCAAATTTCATCCTTTGGATGCAACAAACAAGGATTCTTATATTAATCTTCATTCTTTTTTTGATTGGACTGCAAAAAACATTGTCTTTATTAGGTTGTATTATATTGATCACTGTTAACCTTGATTTCAGCTTTGATATAACAAACAAACTTAACTTAAATGAATACTTAACTTTGTATTTATGTTTAAATTAAAGAGCATCTTTAAAAATACTCAATTTGTAATTATTGAGATGTGTTTGAGTCAACAAAAATGATTTCATAAACAAGTTTTAAAGGTTAGTATCGATACAAAGAACATATGTATCGATACTATGCATAAAACCCTCAAATGTATTGATACAAGGAACATATGCATCGATACAGGTTGCTGAGTATCATTACTCACTCCATGAGTATCGATACAGGGCTTAGTAGTAGCTAAGGTTTGTATGAAACCCTCAAATGTATCGATGCAAGTGTATATGTATCGATACAGGTTGCTTAGCATCAATACTTACTCCATAAGTATTGATACAAGGTTTCGCAGTAGCCTATGTTTGGCTAAAACCCTTATATGTATTGATACAAAGGTATCTGTAAAGAGACAGCTTGCTTAGTATCGATAATCAGACCCCAGTATATCAATACAACAAGTTGTAATTGTCACTTTTTTGAATTGTGCATCAATACTATTGGTATTATATCGATACTATAGTGCGGGATTAAACAGAAATCAGTATTTATGAAGGCTATATAAATGCCCAATGTCCATGAATTAATTTGCAACTATAAATGGAGGTTCTAAATAGCTGAAGAGGCAAAGATACAGATTTCGTTGAATCATTAAATAAAAAACCTCAAGATCATCAAATTTATTATTTTCTACTTGTATCAGTTCATACTCTTGAAGTTTATTTGTATCTCATTCTTCTTGTACTTAAATTCCAGCAAACATCTACCTAGTAAAGGTTCAATTAGTTTGCAAAATACTTCTTTAAAAAGGGTTATGTGAAAGTGAGTGAAAATATTTAAGAGTTTAGGGTATAATTCTCAAAGTATTTGAAAGGTTCTACCTAAGCCTTAAAAGATAGTTGTGTACGGTTATACCTTAGCCTTAAAGGTAACAAACTCCTTAGTGAATTATGGGAATCACCTTGGTAAAAAAGTACCATAAAGAAAGGACGTAGATGCTGAATTAAAGGACCGAACCTCTATACATCCATTGTTGATTTTTCTCTCTTCCTTATCTTATTTTAATTTTTAAATTTACAAAGTTTTGTAGAACCAATTCATCGCCCTCTTGGTTTAATCACTCCATTGAAGCTAACAATTAGTATCAGAGCTTTGGTCTCCTTTCAAGGTCTCACAACCTTGAGAAAAGATCTTTGTTAGTTCAAAAATAGAGAATGCAAACATTGTAATCAAAGCTTCAAAAGCCTACAAGAGTTGAAAAGCCAAGATGGAGTTTGTCTTATGGCATTTGAGACAAATGCAAATGCTAAAGGACTTGAAGGGCATTCCATCATGAGACCTTCACTCTTTAATGGTGACAACTACTCGCATTGGAAGACAAGGATGAGGCTCTTTATCCAAGCAAACAACTATAAAGTATGGAAAATCATTGTTAATGGTCCACTTACTCCAAAGAAGAAAGTCAGAGATTGCATTGTGGCAAAGGAGAAAAAAGAATAGGATAAACAAGACACCAAAATGGCATAACTAAATGCCAAGGCCATGTACACATTATTTTATGCTCTTGGTCAAAGTGAATACAATAGAGTTTCACTACTTGACAATGCAAAGCAAGTGTGGGACAAGCTAGCAACCACATATAAAGGAACAAATCAAGTCAAAGAATCCAAAATAAGCATGCTCACACTTGACTATGAATTATTCAAGATAAAAATAAATGAAACCATCAAAGAAATATCGGATAGATTTATGGACATCATCAATAGGTTGAAGATACTCGAAGAGACCTATCCAAATAAAGAGATGGTAAAAAGCTACTCAATAGTCTTCCCAAGTCTTAGGAAGCAAAAGTGATAGCAATTGAAGGAATCTCTTAGCCATAAACTACTTCTAGAACCTCTTAACCTCCCAATCACCATTACCACAACTAAAGTTTACCAAAACTGATCCAAATACTCATATTCAAGGAATCTCATCATCCCTCAACACTATGGTTGCTGGAACGAGCATTCCTAATGTATCTACAGTAAACCCACCGATGAGTCTACTGATAATAAATGCATCTTTGCCACTACCAGCATTCCAGGTCAACTGACAAAGTCAATTTCAAGCATTCGCTAGCTAGATAGTGACCCAACAAGCTCTTATTCAACAACAATATTAGAAGGAGTTGGCGACCTAACAGACCATTATCTAATAACAATAATAGCAAATTGATCACCTTATGCAATATGGTCACCAAAACAAGTTACTTGGTAGATCTGATACCAAGAATCATAGCCTGAGTGCAAGAGACTGACAGATAAATCAAGAATATTAGGAAATCCAGGAGAGTTCATATTCTACTCCTGAGTACGATCCGTATGAAAGCAAAAAGACACA
>JBBYHM010358053.1:0-21565 GCA_038381775.1 Adansonia rubrostipa | reverse complement strand
TCCGACATGTTGAAAAGTAGCTGTAGCATTGGATAAGATCTGGCTAGGATAAGTGCCGAGACCGCCAGCTCCAATATTTCCTTGCCAATCATTGGAAATCTGATATACGATGCTAGAATCAGTGGCATTTTTAATGCTACAAATGGTGGTGGTGACTTGAGCCATATCAGTGTACTCTAGTAATGTTAATCTTCTTATCTCCTTTGTAGGTGTTGTGTTTGTGCCTATTGAGACTAGCACATCTATCATCTATATATACTAGTTTGTTGGGCAAAAAACGACAACCATTCAATTATTATAATATTATTACATGTGTACAATTGCCAAAGGATTTTTTTTTTTTTTTCAGAAAGAGAAGAAAAGTTTTTCTGCAAGAGACACATGTAAATCCTTTGGCTTCTAACGGGTGGATGTAACGAAAGATGACACTGAAGTGATAATGATAAAATGTATATTAACCCTTTCAAAAATGCTAGAACTGCATTTACAGCTTTCATCTATTTTACAATATTGATAATTATTATTATTATTATTATTATTATTATTTGAACTAATAATTTTAACAAATAATTACACTATTATTTTAACTGCCAAGGTGCTTGCTGTCTTTTAAAATCCCTCATATGTGTAAATCTGGTATATGAGGCTGGCTATTAATTGTTTGGATTGGAGTGTATATTGGAAAGCAGAAACAAGAATACCATGAATGAAGTGCTTTTCGAAGTTAATTCCAACGTGATCCACCTACCAAAATGCACGTTTAGAAGAAAAAAAACTGGTACACTAACTTTTGGAAATTTAACTTTAGCAGCAAGCCTATATGTTAATCGATTCGTGACCGTTAACATTTTTTATTATTCGAAATTAGCTTTTCCTATGAAGGATCAGAGAACATTTTATTGCTCCCTTTGTCACTTCCCTTGCTTTGTTGGATGACATCTTCTCCGGCAGATTGTTTCTCTTGTTCATATTTTTTGGGAGTAATCCGAGCATGATTCTTTTAAAATCATATCATAATATTAATTTAACCCAAAAAATTATTTTTTAAAAAATATTAATTTAATAAAAATAATAAATATAATACCGTAATAAGCTAGTCGATAGACACAAATGGGTTGATACACTATTTTTTTGGGCATAAAAAGACAACAATTCACTTGTTATATCAATTAGATGTGTGCAAGTTGCATTTCTTTCCCCAAATGGAAAAAAGATAGTTTTTGAAAGAGACACATGTGAATCGTTTGGTTTATAATAGTTGCTTAAGATTGTATGTAAAGAAAATATTACAAGACAATGGTTTGATAAAATGGCCACTAACGGTTGTAAAAATGCTAGAGCTGCAATTATGAGTCCATCTTGGTGCAATTGTTTTGATTTTAAAATATTATTATTATTATTATTATTATTATTTCAGAACAGTCATCAAATTTATTTTTTTGTTCCGACCTAACTACTAAAAAAAGCACGTATAAAGGAAAAAAATTTTCAATAGCTGCTTGTACCAAACATGCATGTGCTATACGTGCCAATAGAAAAAGGCATTTTGACAGTTGTAATCATTTTAGACGATTAATATTTTTATTACAATAAGTTGGCTTTTCCTATGAATTAAGAAGTATTTGAACCAAAATACTGTATTCACAAGACTGCAAACATTCCCTCCACGATCTCAGACGAAGAAGACTTAAGGTTGGTGAAAGTATTAAGATTTGAAAATTTATTATAAGCAAATAATGAAATTAGTCAATATTTTTAATTTAATGTGAAATCATTAATATATATAAAATAATTCATTTAAAAATGTTTACGTCATTCACTATATATTTGTATTCTTAAAATTCACTTTTTTATAGTATCTATAGTCTGTATGTAGAGAGAAGGAGATAAGTTTATTGTAAGCTTTATTTAACTCTGATCCCATGAAGACAGCGAAGAGAAAAATTAATTAATATGAGCTTATTATAGTCTTTAAGCTATGGTAGGGTTACGTCTATACATTCATTGTTTTCTTATGTTTGTTTTCTTATAGATCCTTTTTTAGTAATCTTCGATTAAAAGGATTTTATAGTACTCCTATTTTCATTTTACCTTTCCCAATTTGAATTTCAAGAAATTAAAAGATAATTTAAATTTATTGAATATTGCTACGTAGACTAAATTTAGGTATTGCAGATCCTTTTGTAGTTTCTTCTTTTTTTGTGAAATAAGCAATGTTAAAAACATAAAACATATTTGTGTTCAAATCAAACTAAGCAGAGAATACACATAATTTGTGGAGTTTGAATGCTTTCATCTTTCAAATTTTGAGATTGAAAAGTTAGATTTAATAGATTTTAGTTTGATAGAGAGTTCCATTTAAAAATAAAGTAAAAGTTATTTGATAATTTCATTTTTAAAAATTACTTATTATAAATTTCGAACTAGCCCATGGACAACTATAATAAAAACTAGAGTGTTTAAAATTATTTTTTATTTATACCATATGCAGTGCAGATATATCAAGCATATATATTTAGCTTTTATTTAAACTTAAAAGGATATTGTACTAAAAATAATAGATAATATTTAAATACAATATATAATACTCAATATACAAATAAAATTATTACATAATTTTATATTAATAAAATATTTATTCTTTTAAAATTTTAATTTTAGTATTTTTGTCACTATATAAAAGTAAAATTAATTTTTAAAATCGAAATTAAAAATATTTATAGCTTATAAAATTCAAAAATATTCGATTTCATCTAAGCGCGGCCGAACTCAAACCAATTCGAATATATGAAATAATCTAAATGAAAAAAAAAACTGGTATTCAAAATGGCCTGAACTCGAGATAGCTTGAGCCTGAAATTATTTGAATACAAACAAATTCAAACCCGAAAATATTTGAGCTCAAGATGATCCAAGCTTAAAATAAATGCAGAACTGAAATAATCCAAATTGAAAAATAACCCAATTCAAACCCATTTGAACCCAGCTGCCTGCCACCTCTACAGATAGGCCATTTATACATACATGATATATATATATATATATATATATATATATATATGATGATGATGATGATGATGATGATGATGATCCAATTTGACTGTAGGAAAAGATCACGCATGGTTCAATTATTGTGGTGACAACTGATTTGAAAATTCTTATTTTTGATGGTATTATCAGAGGCAATGCTGGATTTAATCCGAGATTTATATATTTAACCTGATTATTTATTTGTTATGGTTAATATTTTATTACAAGTTATTTTATTGATAGGACCTTAAGGTTTTAGATATTTATTATGAATATGCTATTTTGATTAGAGTTTGAATAAAAGACGTTATGAGATTGAGGCTCGAAAAGTTTGAGTACGAGTTTGTGTAAGAGTTCGGGTGATGGCTTAAATAATGCTCATGAACTCTAGTTTGGACTTGGGATAGACCAATGGTGTCTGGTACTTTACTTTCAAACTGTTCTTTAAATTTATTAATTAAGAGTTTGTTAAATTAATGAACTAATTCTTGAGTGATGTTTCTCTTTTTTTTCTTTAAACGTTTTTATTATTGTTATAGAACTTTCACGTCATGATTAGAAATAAAATAGAATTATGTGATTCTTACCTTTTTCTACTAGACATTAAATCATATCCCCATGCATGCTAAGTCTTTATTTTTTACTTTGAAGTTATTATATTATATTTAATTATTTTTTAATAGTGAAATGATAGAAGGAAGAATAGGAAAGAACTTTTGTTTTGTTTATGATGTATAGTTGCACATTTTCAATTTAATTATAATTGCAAAAACTTTTTTAACTCCTTTACTAGTAGTTATATATGATGATAGTTATATATAATGGATAATCTTCAAATATATGTGGAAAATATATATTTTAAAGGATAATTTAAAGCTATTAAATATTCGTAAATTATTAGTTTATGTTATATTTATTATTTTTATTAAATTAAATGTTTTGATAAATAAAATTATATTTAATTTAGGGTTGGATCATTTTTTTAAGTTATTCCAATTCAAATGACTTTACATTTACGAATTTAGATTGGGTTTGAATTCAAATTTGATTCGGTGAATTCTTCGAGTTAACACTATAATTTAACATTATAAACTACTTATATTAAAATGCTCTTTAGAAATCATTTTCCGAAAGGAAAGGGAAGGACGGAATATTGATGAGAAACACGCCTGTCCTTAATTTAGAAGAAAAGCTAACTTCTTATCTTATATAAATATATAAAAGTTAAAGTTTTTAACCAAAAAAAAAAAAGGCAATTATCTGATATGGATGCTTATAATATTAACATGTAGATAAATTTGAAAAACCACCATTTGCCACCTACTAAAAATAATTTATTTTATTTGAATTATATTTTTAAAAAATCAATTAATTACATTTATTTTTATTTTTATTATTATTTATCTTAATCACTCTTAATTAGACTTCATATATAAGGTAAAATATTTTTACTAATAAATATATTTGATGTGATTTCTTATCTTTTAATTTGAACAATCAATTTACCTTGAAAATCAATCGTAAAGTAAATCTTGTATCTTACATAAATGTATAAAAGTCAAAGCTTTTAGTAAAGAGAAAAAACAATGGTCGAACGTGGATGCCTATAATATTGACATGTGAATATTTTGGAAAACCACCATGTGTCACCTAATAAAAGCAATTTATTTTATTTGAATTATATTTAAAAAGTAATTAAAAACGTTTTTTTTATTACATACCTCTAATCACTCTCAATTAGAGTTAATATATAAGGTAAAATCTGTTCATTAATAAATGTATTTTGATGTGATTTCTTATCTTTTTAATTTGAAAAATACATTATTTAGAAAAATCAATTTAAAATTTTCTTAAAGTTAAAGATGTGTGATTACATTCAAAAATTGACTTATTCAAATAAATTTATCTTAAGAAACAACTCTTAACTATTCAGTTATAAACTACGATAAAAAATTAATTATAGTTTTGTATAGCAATTAATATTTTAATTCTATAATCTTATGTAATAAAAGAAAACTATAGCATGATAACAAATTAATGAAATGATATTACAAGTTTTAAAACCTATGTATTGGACGTGCCAAAAACTAGTAATAGAATAATATTAATGGTCTCGAATTGATTACAGCTAGTGTGGGATTGCCTTTGTTAGTTACAGGCTTATTTTCATTTATGGCACATGCTGTTTGGTACAACCAAAACATTGAAAAAAATTTGGTAGTTAGGTGAGAACAAAGAATAAGTGAGATACTTTAATCCCAAAAAGAAGGGCGATTTTAATCATATAAAGTAAAACAACATGCTTTTGGATGAGAAATAAAATACTAAGTCTCTCTAAAAGAAGAATATGCTATTGATACTTGAGTTGATATAATAATAATAATAATAATAATAATAATACAACCAAAACAATTGCCCAAAGATGGACTTGTAAATGGCATTGGTAATATTAGAAATGACATGATTATATAAAAAGAATACAACACTAAAAAAATAATTAAAATATCCTCAAAATTTTATAATTTGAATTATTAAAGCATCAAAAATTATATTAAATAAAAATAATTTAAACATAATTATAATATATTAAAATATATGGACATAATATTAATACATATATTACAAAGTATACATTATTATTTTATGACTGTTACCGGCCATTTTAACAAATCATTGTCTTCGAATTTCTTTACCTCCAATAGTAACGTGAACAACTAATATCATAAACCACAAAAGGATTTACATATTTCTTTAAATGAAAATCTCTTGCCTTTTTAGGGAGAGTAAAAAACCTTCTGCAATTTGTACACATGAAAATGTTATAACAAACGAGATCATTTTGTGCTAAAAAGATTAGTATAGATAAAATGATAGAAGTGCAAGTCTCAACATGCATAAACGCAATGCCTACAAGGAAATAAGAAGATTAACATTACTACAGTAAGAAGATTAACATTACTACAGTCCACTGATATGGCTCAATTCACCAACACCCTTTGTAGTATTAAAGATGCCGTTGATTCTAGAATCATATATTAGATTTTCATTGATTGGCAAAGTGTCATAATATATCTAGATATGAAACTCAATATATTGAAGCAGATAATATTTTTAATCATCTTAGGGCCCCAGTCGATCAAAATGAATCCTTCATCCAAACTTTTCTTACCAAAATACAAGAATGACTAGGTTAAGGATTCCTACTGATCTTTTTGAGCTAGGTGTGATCAAATACCTATTGAAACCATATACTAAAGAGTTACAAAATTCTAAAAAAACAAATCTACGACTTGCGTATACTAGAATTTTATAAAGTTAGGCTTGGAAATTGGTTATACCACAAGGATTGTCCCTCTCATGATGCCCAAAACTTGGTTCAACACATGTATTCAAATTACATTTTTCTCGATTTTAGCCATTCAAACATTCAACAATAATCTTCCTTTTATTCATCAAAACAAACCTATATCTATGAAAATGAAAAATGCATCTCGAGACTTGTATCAGGTACCTACAAGAGCAATCAAATGTTGGTCTGAGACTAGCTTGAATCTACAACTTGATTCAGAGCAAAAAAATCTTTCCTTGGAAGGAAAATTTTACAAAAGTAATGACTCCAAAAATATATATAATTTAGGTATCAAATCGATATCATTTATAAAATTGTACTTCATTTAAAAGAAATTACAAAATGGAATACAAGGTCTAAATTGCGGAAAACACTACACTGAAAACAGAGCTAAAAAAATCAATTTTATTTAGTTTTTATTCACTTGAGAACCTTAATGTGAGCCACTAAGAACTTACTATTATGCATCTTTAGACCCATTGACCTTCAAAATGGTTCTTTCGAATCAATTTCGAGGCATCCAAATGCCTTGAAATGATGGACACTTAAGCTTGAAAAAACAAAAAAAAATAGTTGACAGTTTTGACATTTTAAGCTTTCTGAATTTATTTTGGACTATTCTAAACACATAAAATTGCAAACTGAAAATTCTATGAATGCTGACTCAGTATATTTCTACCTAAAAATACTATAAAATGCTAAACAATCATTTAGGGCATCAAATGAAATTTTTTATTAGGACATCATTTCATAACACAATACCCCAAACAACTTACATTACAAATTTTCTCTTTGATTTGTCTGGAATACTGACCTGACCAACCATGCATGGTTGGAAAGCTTGTTTGTCCTATTTTAATAAAAAAAATATGAGAAAAATCTACAAAAATGGTTTTTCCCACTGAAAATAGCTTGTATTATAGTAGTACTACTAAATAGAGTCATCTAGATAGCATGTTATAGAATTTCTTTTGCGGACAGTTGACCCTGAAGTTGGAAATTTTAAAAGCCTTTATGCTGTTTATTCAATGAGGATTGCTATAAAAATAATATTAGAAATTAATACAAGTAACATAGTGGAAACATTTTTTTTTTTACAAAATCACTATGTTGGAAAACTACAATAACATAATAGTGATTTGTGATCACGAATACTTATTTCTAATTTTTATAACTAACTTCCAGATGTCAGATGTTCGAACATCCAATAGCAAGGTTAAAGACATTTTATATATGTCAAAGGGAAGGAATAACAAAAATGTTCAAGTGACGCAACCAAGAACACTAAATGCCATTGGTGATAAGCTTCAGGGTCACACGAATGACTCATTTTTGTCACTGTTATTTATATTCCTTTATTCTTAATAAGTGATAGGCACAACAATGCCACTCACTTAAGTGCTGTAACTAGCAACAAAAGACAGTACATGCCTTATTTAACATGCCTAAACTCTTATCAAGTCTTTATAAGTTTACACTATAAAAACTATTTAAAATACTTAGAAAATATTGTTTAACGCTCTAAATCAGTACTAAATTCAAGCTTTTATTTAAATCTCCCTAAGTTATTCTTGAAAGAACTTATTCAACAAAACCAAACCTCCACTCACTCATTAATTGAATAAGCCAAAGCTTGTTCTTGGGGTTTTTTTTTATTAAAGCATGAACAAAAACACTCCAAACAAACATTTAATCAAACATATAGAATACTATCTATTTTATTCACTAGCAACTAATCAACCACAATCCTAATCTACTGAAATTCATTTAGCTAAACTATCTAAGCTAATCATACTCATCTAATCAATCATTCTCATTAAATTCTCATCATTAACAATCAATCATGAGGAAATAAGCTTGATTGCAACTTAATTAACATGACTATCATTTCAACTCAAGAATTCTATGATGTAAGCTTAAATTCAAACATGTAAGCTTCTAATTTCATTCAATTAAACCTCAATTTTAGCTTCTCCAAGCTTAGTCTAACATGATTCGTTAAAATCTCACTAAGGTATCATCCATTAAGCTAAGTCAAACATGATCTAAACCATTTCTAAGCATAACCAAACCTAAAGCAAGATTCCATGTTTGAATGCTAGGTTAAGTTCAATAAGCATGATTTCAAGTTTATTTATTCAATTAGTCATCAAATCATGTTTTAATATCATCAAAACTAACTTAAACCTAGCTTGCTCAAATTAAGATCAAAGCATCATTACATCATGAATCAAGAATGCTTGAAACCAAGAGAACATGAAATAGCTTAACCAAATCATGCAGAGATGTAATAAATCATTAACTTAATGAGAAATCATGCTAACTATATTGAAAGTAAAGAGATAAAGAAGTAATGTTACCTGATCAAGCTTTTTCCTCCATAAGAAAATGAGAGAAAATAAGAATATTCTAGAATATCCAACATTCTAAAAAGTGTATAAAGTGTTTAAAATGTGAAAATGAATAGCTATTCACCTATATTTATGAGCCCAAATGCTAGTGATTTAATTCTAAGTCACCCTAAGGTAGATTAAACTAATCACTAACCTCCTAATAAATTAGTGTGAAATGACTTTTATGCCCTTAATGAATAGATTGGAACATTTTGCACATTATACATATGTGTGAATTCGGCTAAGCTTTTTGTACACTAGTCTTGTCAAAATTTTTATAATATCTAATTGATCATGATATGTCCATATAAAAATGTAATTGAATGTTCCATCCTATAGTAGAAATATCCCCTAATGACCTTCCCTCAAAAAATTTAGAATTTTTTATCCCGAACCTCTCAGTTTAAGCCCTCAAGAATTCTTGGCATCTTAATTCATAAGGTTTTTTCATAACCTAATCTTAGTTACATTTTCCTGACCTAAAGACCATATTCAATTTTCATTTTAGTGTAATCAATTTTGAAATCCTAGCTCTAGAACTCATACAGTTTAAAAATCTAACTCTAGGCAAAAATGTTAACTTTTACAAATGACTTTGCCTGCAATTGACTTTTGATATTGATTTTTAAAACAAGCTTTTTTTTCACCTAAATATAAACAATAGCCACTCTAATCACTTTAAGAGACATATTCCAATCAACTTTTGACATACTTTGATTTTTAAAACCCGGATCTTAGTTTTTCAAATTCGATACCTACTCCCTAAATGGATAATTAAGCTAAAATGCCTTATTTTATTAAACTAAGCTCATGGAAATATTTCAAAACCTCAATTGGACCTTACTATCACTAATAACTTATCCAAGAAGACCTAGACTAAAGAATTTCCAATCAACCCCTAACATCAAGAAAATATGAATTAAGGGCCTGGACAAAATAAAGTGTTTATATTGTTGAGAACTCAAGAATGAGTCAAAGACTAATTGACATAATTTTATCTGGGACCTGACAAGCCCTTCTATAGGAAAGGTTTGTTTTTAAAAGCAACAACATAACTAACTCAAGCAGCATAGCTAACTAGAGCTAAAAATAAGAGTACTAATCCCATTGGCCTTTCTACTTAACCAATGACACTGGTCTAAATAAAGGTGTCGACTCTACTAATCTTTCGCTTAACTAACTAGATTAGACTTAACAAAAAATTAAACTATTGACTTTACCTATTTTCCACATAACCAATTAGAGCATACTTAATATTAAAATGCCTACTTCACTAATTTTCCTCATAACCGAATGAAAAAAACTTAACACAAAATTGACCCCACTGATCTTCAACCTCGAATAAAGCATACTAAAAAACCTAACTCCACAAGTTTTTTGCATAATCGAATGAAGCAAACAAAAGCACAACTAACTTCGTTGGTCTTCCACATAACTGAATGAAGTAGAAAAATCCTTTTTATATGGCATACCATCCTTACAAAGTGCCAGCCTTGCTGGTTTTCCACTAAGCCAACTAAATTGAGTTTTTCTATCTTTTCTTTTTATCAACCAACTGTAGTAGACTTCTTATAGGGCCAATTAAATTAGACTTAGCTCATTGGTGCAGGAATGGTATTATCTGAAATAACATCTATTACAGAAAATCATATTCTTGCAGATGCCATTGAAGATGCTTCTTGGTTGAACAAATCATGTAACTCAAAATGAATGGTTATGCATGATTCCTATTTCATGTTAATAGTCAATCATAATATAGGATTCATCATTATATCACATTGATAAGTCTTATTAGAATAAAGTCAATGGAAATAGATTTTTGAGGTTCTAATGGTTTAAATCAAAAATAGAAGAACAATATAAGAAACTAAAATCTAAAAGTTGAAAGGATGGAATAGATAAACCTTGGACTCATTGATAAAAATCCTAGCCATAATCAATATAAGGGTTGGGTGCCATTTTTAGGGAATGAAAACCTAGAATATGTCTCATAAACTTATTACCAAAAAGAACTGGATAATAGAAAATAACTAAATATAATTAGCAGCTTTATTAATCAACTTGAATGATTCAAAAAGAAACAGAAGGTCCTCTATTTATAGTAGAGGATTTGGCCAAGGGCCTTTAGAAGAAAAGAAAAACTAAATCCTTAAAAATCAATGGAATTAATCCTTGCAGGCTAAGGAATTAAAACTTTCCTAAAACATAAATGTTAACTTAAAACATAAAAGGAAACCAAAAGCTTTGGAGAATAAGCAATAGCTGGCATACCAAAACTTACCTAATATGGTTGCTACTGACTTTCTTGCTCAAGAAAACTTCTAGAATCTTCAAAGACCTTTCTTGTCAAGCACACAATACACCAAATTGACTCTTTAAGCCCTTGATCATGTAATTAGGCCTATATACTTAAAGTCCTCTTCTTTTAGGCCTACTAATTCATACCAACCATGATATAGCACATCACTCATGTGATCTATTTGACTCTTATGAAACACTTTATGACAATTTTGCTTTCATTCATCAATTAACATCATAATTCATTTACGAATCAACATTCACACTCATTCTCATCTTGAAAATACTATCATTATCATTTAATGGTAATTTTAGAGCTTGGCCTATTTACCTTAGAAAAACATGGTTGACTCAAATGAAAAAAAAAACTTTAATGATAATTTTTAGAAAAATCAAAATCTAAAAATAACTTGGCACTAATGGTCAAAAGATACTCACAAGCCAATAGCCTAGCAACTTAGGCAGAACCAATAGTCTAATGATGATTCAAATAAAACCTAATATCTTAAGGTATCTATGAGAGAATAACCTAAGTGACACTACTGATTGAAACGTAATCTAGATAAAAACAATAGTAAAAATAGTTTAAATGAAACCGAAAACTAAAAAATAACCTTACATGAAACCAAAATTCAACACACAGCTTAGGCAAAACCAAAAATGAATAAATGACCTTAGATGAAACCAAGAATAAACCAACAAGTTTGGGCAAAATCGAGACTTAAAGGAGTAGATTAGGTAAAACTAAAACCTAAATGATGACTTGGGTGAAACCAAGTGCCAACAAATAACCTTGAGCGAAATCAAGACTCAATCATGCGACCTAAAGAAAACCAAAAACTTAAAGATGAATTAAACAAAACCAAAACTCAAAGGAACAACCTGGAAGAAACTAGAAATCTAAATATGAATTAGACAAAACCAAGTCTCAAATGGATATATTGGATGAAACCAAAAGTCTAAAGATAACTTGGATGAAACCAAGATTCAAAAAAATAGCCTAGATAAAATCGAAGGCCTATTGATAACTTAGACCAAACAAGGTTCTAAGAAATAGTCCAGATAAAGTTAAAGACCTAAAAACAATTTAGATAAAATTGAGGTTTAAAGAAATGGCTTGGACAAACGCAAAAATCTAAAAACAAACTGGATAAAACAAGGTTTAAAGAAAAAAATGGATGAAACTAAAGAACTAAAGATAACTGAAAGAAGATTAATGTTTCAAGAAATAACCTAGACAAAACCAGAAACCTAGAGATAACTTAGATGAAATTGAGGTTTAAAGAAATGGCCTAAACAAAATGAGGAACCTAAAGACTACCTAGATGAAATAGAGGTTTAAAGAATAGCTTGGAAAAAACCAAAAACCTAAAGATGACTTGGATGAAACCAAGATTTAAAGAAATGGCCAAGACAAAAATAGATACCAAAAGATAACCTAGATGAAATTGATGTTTAAAGAAACAACTTAGATAAAACCAAAAACTTAAAGATAAACTAGCTGAAACGAGGTTTAGAGAAATGGCTTAAATGAAACCAAGGTTTAAGAAATAGCTTGGATGAAACCAAAAACCTAAAGATAACCTAGAGGAAACTAAGGTTTAAAAAAATGGCCTGGACAAAACCAGAAACCTAAAAGTAACTTGGATGAAACGAAAGTTAAAAAAATCCTAGACAAATAACTTGGACAAAACCAAAGTTTAAAGAAAAGGCCTGAACGAAGCTAGAAAGCTAAAGACAACCTGGATGAGACCAATGTTCTAAGGAATAGCTTGGATGAAACCAAAAACCTAAAGATAGCTTGGACAGAACTAAGACTTAAGAAAAAGGCTTAGATGGAACCAAAAGCCTAAAGCTGACTTTATATGAGCAATAACAATGCTTTATAGTGCAAGCGTAAAAATCATAAAAATGTGCAAATGCTTCATAGAATGATTCAAATGCAATTACTCACTGATGATGCAACCATTTGATGCCCCATGCAAATATTTGTAAAATGACACAAATGCAGGAACCAACAATGTTGCAAATAATATGAATGCTATTAAAATAATACATCTACTAACACCTTTAAAGATATATAATGAATGAATAATGATCTCAATGCATGTGAAATGATGCACGTGTAGAGATTTACCGATAATATAAATGCATGTATTCTCACGAACGACGTTTATGAAATAAACAGTGGCACTTGTAAAGCCTAAAACTATAATTGATTTCTCCTATAAAATATGATATAATACATACTATGAATGTTATGTATTGCTGTGTGTGGTATGCAATGAACGTCATGCAATGCCAACACCTTGGGTGAATATTTCTTCAAGCAGGCAATCGCATTATTTTTGATTGCCTTCTATCTGTAACATCAGAAGAAGCTAAACCCTTTATCAATTTCAACCTTTCTTATTCACCAAAAATTTCCCTCTTAATTTCAGGATTTGAACCATTAGTATTCATCTCACTCTTTTTCCTACCCTAGAATATTAGCATTTTCAAATAGAGAATTATCAATATACTCAAGTTTGGCTTAGCTTTTCTTACTAATTCCACGTGTAAAATGTACCTTGAGCTCCTTATACTCTAGTGGATTTCATTTCTTTTCAAATTATGTACTTTCCCTAGGTGGTATTCATTCTTTTATTGAAAATCATGCCTCAGTTTTTTCTTTTTGGTCATCTCATTTACGAAATTTGATTCTTATCATTCTTTTGCCCTTTGTTCAAAAAAATCTTTGTCTCCATTCATGACATCACTTTCTCAAAACAATTACTCTTTTAAAAAAATGCATTTTGCTTAAAATGTTCACTTTATGAAAAATTAGTGTGAAATTACCCCTAAAGCATATAATATTCAAGTCTTTTGTAGAGTGATAATCCTTGTTTAGGAAATTCCTTAAATGGTGACTCGATCTTTGCAAATTGGGTTAAAAAGTTGAATACAAAAAAAAACTTCAATTAGTTTAAGAGGGTTTCTTTAAGAATGAAATATATGCCATCTTCTTCTAGGATCCCTAATGGATTAAGCATTATAAAACATGGATTCCCTAAGAATCAAACAAAATTGGTATTCTTGTAAACATTCTTCTGTTAATAACTTGACTGATACTAAGATTGGCCATGACAAATTTAAGATCAAAGGATCAATTTGGAAAAGGTAAAAATTTCCAATCTTCTAAGTCAAACCCTTTGAATGAGACCCAACACCATAAGATATTTAAGGGTTTTAAAATGTCCTTAGCTTACTTTCTTCTTGGAACAAAAAATCTTAATAATCTTATAAGTGACAGAAAATTCTCTTATGTTGCTCTAAACTATCCATTTTAAATTTTTAACTGAAAGCTCTATTCTTTTCTTCTTTTTTTTTTGCAATTTTTTTCATCATGCTCCTAAGAATACTTAAAATCTATCTAAAAGATAGTTTCTCGAAAAATAGGCTCAACAACTCAAATAGCCATACTTGATCAAAATGAACTTTTATAGGTATGTAATAAAGGCTATGGTTCAAGGTTTAAAAGAAAGGTATACAGGCCCAAATCAAGTGTTTACATGTAAAAAGATTAAGGATCATTTCTTCCCATGAAGGCTTTCATCCTTTTTACTCTTTGACCACAACATATCTTTATCTCCTCATCTCTTTCCCTTCTTTGTTTATTTCATTTTGCTTGGCTTTATTAAGCTTTTGACTTTTGACTTTTGCTCTTTTTTTCTCTTTTCTTTTCATGTAGGGAATCGATTTTGGAAACTTTGTTTACTTTGACTTTGCCCTATATTATTAAGCTTTTCCAAAATTGTAAAATATGATATCCCCACTCATATTCTCCAAAGAGAATTTTCTTTCCCATGACCCCCAGTATGGAGGATGATCTTTAATTAGGGTTCACGAAAAGAAATAATTCATTAGGTTCAGAAGGGTAAGCAAGGGAAATAATTTTTATACTTAAAAAAAGGATAGTGAAAGATGGCAATTTGTTATTTCAATCACAACTATATGAGGTGAAAAGTCATTCATCAAAAAAGGTTTTTAAACACATCTAACATTTTTTTAATCGCATGATGTTGCATTCAATTTTTATTTTTTTTATTTTTTTCATGCCTCAAATTCCATGCCTCAATTCTCTTTTTCTCTTCAAAATTGTTGGTGTTGGCCTTTTTCAATTCATCATTAATGAAAAATTATGGGATACTGAGACCAAAGTCTACTTGGGGCATCCTATGTTTAATTGACAAGAAATTTTTAATTTTGGGTGGTTTAAAAGGAATATAGCTTAAAAGGTAAAATCTTAGTATTGTTCCGAATGATAGGAAAAATAAATAAGCTTAAAAGGATTTTTGAAGAACAAAAATGCTGTGTTATTTATCCATCATGCCTCGGGATATAAACCGACTTTCAAAAAATGACCAAGGGGTTTATTTTTTAATGGTTAGAAAGAAAAGTTGATTTTAGCACAATCTTAGCCTAAGTTTCCATAGTTTTAGGTCCTTTACAAAATACATGACTTTTAGATTTCCAAAGGAATCCATGGATCATAAAAATTAGTCCTATCGCTCCTAACCTAGGTCAAGGCTTTCACATTATAGTTATTTCAAGGTAATCATAGTTGAAGAAATTCAAAATCAATTCCATCAAGTTATGGGGTTTTCAAGCAATCACAGTTCACACGAAAAAATCTATAAAATAAATGTTGGGTATGGGTTCATTCCTACCATTAAGCATCAATGTTCTCAAGACATTTTATCATTATACTTTCTCAAAAATTCTCTTTTTAGAAAATATTTACCATTTTTCATACCAAAATCTCTGAATTAGAGCCACCCCAATTTATTTCTATCGCACATTTCAAATCATGCATGCTTTGTAGAAAAGATATCAATTTAGACACAAAAGTGCTTATCATAAAATATTTCAATTATTAACTCTTTGCATTTCCTCTTTAATACACAACCTCCTATTCCTAACCTTTAATCATCCTTTTTCAATATGGAATCCAAATCTAACCATTTAACATTGATGAGTGCTTGGATTTTCCTCTTCAAACATAAGCATGTCTTTGTAGCATGCCCTCGAATCCTATAATAGTAATCATAGTATACATTTTCATCTTATGAGTTCAAGTATGGTAGTTGAATGGGCTCTATAAGAACTCTAATAAGGAATTTTTTTCAACAAGTAAAAGTAGTAATTTAGAGTAAAAGATAGGGAGTGATTAAAACTGATCACTTTTCTTGAGCTGCCCCCAACTTAGCATATTAAATGGTGTACCTCAAGTAAATCCATGAGTTTATGGGTTTACTAGATAGTTGTACTAAGATGCGATTAGGTATTGATGTGGACTTTAAAAGTTATTATTCTCTGAGGAGTAAAATAACTGGTATATTATTGAGGATATAAAGCAAAGCTTCCCATTGTGGCTTGGACCTCTTCCTCTTTTACTTTGGTTGCCATATTCTCTTAGGCATAAGGTTTATTACCTTCTTCAAGGTTTTCACTCTTAATTGCCTTTTCAATGATTTCCTTGGACTTGACCATATCGGTAAAACTCATTGTAGCATTCCCTACAAGGTTATCATAGAAAGGATTAGACAATGTTTCCAAAAAGTAGATCATTGTCTTTTTTTCTCAGTCAACAGTGGATGCATCTGGGCAACTCCATCCCTCTATCTCTGTGCATACTACCTAAAAGTTTTACTAGGCCCTTTCTCTATATTTTGTAATGAAAGCCTATCTAAAGCCTAATTTTTCATGCTTACACTAATCTAGAAAAGCTTGAGCTAAGTTTTACCATGTCTAGAATTTGGCCTTGTCTAGCTCAACATACCAATGAGTAGTAGCTCCAGTCAAATCACGAAAGCAATGGATTAACAAACTTTCATTTTTTTCATGCCCTACCATCTTGTGAAAATACATCTTTATGTGAGCAACCGGACAAGTAGTTTCACTGTACTTTTCAGAATCTAGAACCTTGAATATAAAGGGATAAGAAAACTAGATACTAGACCAGTTCTTTAGCACCCACCACTCCAAACTTGTCAACTCCTTTGATGGCCCTTAACCTCTTTTTTAGTACTTGCCATTGTAATTGTTCTTTCTTTACGTATTTGGATGCCTTTTCTAATGCAATAAAATTATTGAGATCAAGTACCAATGGATTAGTCGGAGTAGGCTGTACATTCGGCCCCTTATCTCTGGACATTTACTATATCTTAGCCACCATATTCACATACATTATAAGAGTAAATTTGATAAATGACAAAGCTTGTGGTATCCTAACTTGACGTGCAACATAATTTGCCCATTGTACACTGAATGGTTCACTTGGTTTACCATTCGGATTATCTATTTCAACCTGAGCACTTGATTTCTTGAATTACTTTTTTTCTTTAGCAAAAATAGTCATCAACTCCATTATATTGGCTAATTGCTGCCTATGCTCTTCTTAACCTTTCATCATTCCTTAGAAAACAAACCTTTCTTTTATGTTAATAGATTACTCCTTTTTTTTCATAATTAAGGTTCCAAGAAAAAGGATTAAAAAAATGGTATTGTATAATTTATCAGTAGTCTAACGAAAATATGTATGAGTGCAATGGAGATCTAATTGAATAATAAATTAAAAATTCTTTCTTTCAATGTAACATCATTTTGTTTTTGGTTCTCATTTTCCTAACCTTTTACTCAATTTAAAAATAATTTTATGACTAAATTAATTTTTATTTATTTAAAAATAATGTTTTAACCAAAGTAATTTTGTATTTCCTTATGAATTCAATATGCCTTAAATAATAAAAGTTCAAATTTTAAATTACAAAGTAAATTGATTTTGAATATTTTCTTTCTATTTTTTTTGCCTAAATTAATTTAATTGATTGCATTTGACTTTATATTCAACGACAATATCCATTTTATTCAAATTTAGTAATATTTTCTAATTATTAGTTTAAATGTATATCATATTTTATCTTTTTACCGAAAAGGATACAACAATATTCTACCCAAACTTAGCTTACTAAATTTACTATCAATTACTGAGTAATACTTAAAAGAGATGAAATCCTTCTCTTTATGCACATCATAATCACTTCTATAAGTAGCATTCTTTTATCTTGATGATCTATTTGGTTCGTTAAGTAACTTAAAATTAAATAGATACAATTAAAATGATTAATGATATGGAATGGTTAATGATTTGACTCCAATTTAATACACAAGCAAAGTCAGCGTCAATTGACTAGCATTTATTTATTTTTTAAACATTGTATTTTATAAAGGTGGTGATTTATTATTAAAAATAAAAGTAATTTATTTTTATACAAAATTATCTCTCTTCAATTATGTTAAATAATAGTGTTGATAATTAAAAATGAAAAAAATAGTGAAAAATGAAGGCATATGCTTATTTAAATTTGAAAAAAAAAAAAAAGAGATAGGAAAGCAAGACATTGTAAAAGAGAGCAAAAGCAATTAAATGGAAAAAGGAAAATTAAAAAAAAATGACACAATTATGGTATGAGTAAATAAAAAAGTGAATGGATAAGAAAAGATTAAAAATATTGGAGTGCATAGCCAAAAAAATAGATAAACGAGTAGAATTATAACTAATTATTTTTAATAATATTTTACAGACAAAATTGTGTTGAAATGCCATTTAAAAGTAACAGTCAAAAAATAAAAGAAAATATGACAGCAATTGTTCATTTCAAGAAATAGAAATATATAATGATAGGTTGAAAAAACCTTTTTGTTATGCCAAAGGATTACTCCTTTTTATTATAAATAAGGTTTCAAGTAAAAAAGATAAAAAATAAAATGGTATTGGATAATTTATCAACAGTTCAACGAAAATATGTATAAATGTAATAGAAATCTAATTGAATTATAAATTAATTTTTTTTTGAAAAGTTTAGTAAGATCTTTAATTATTAGTTTAAATATATAAAATATTGCATCTTTTACTAAAAGAACAACAACAATATTCTACTCAAACTTAGCTTACTAAATTTACTATCATTTAATCAGTAATCTTTAAAAGAGATAAATACAAAAAAGAATATTTAAAATAGATAATATCCTTCTCTTTACGTGCATCATAATCGCTTCAAACGATTTCATTATTTTTTTTTAATGATCAATTTGGTTGATTAAATAACTTACAATTAATTAGGATACAATTAAAGTGATTAATCGTATGGACTAGTAAATGACTTGACTCCAATTTAACGTAGTTACATAAGCAAAGTTAACATCAATCAATTAGCATTTTTTTTTAAATATTGTATATATAAAGGTGGTGATTTATTAGTAAAAATATAAATAATTAAAATCTTTTTTTAAAAAAAATTAGATCTCCTCAATAATAATAAATACAAATTTGATAATTAAATTTTATTTAAAAATTGAAAAAGAAAACATTAGCGTGAACGAAGGCATATGTTGATTTAAATTAGAAAAAAGTGATAAAAAGCAAAACATCGTAAAGAAAGCAAAAACAATTAAATAAAAGAAGGAGAATTTAAAAAATGAAAAATTATTCTATTAGTAAATAGAAAAATGAATAGATAAAAAAAGATTAAAAATATTGAAAAGCATAACCAAAAAACTAGATAACTCAATAAATGTATAACTAATTATTGCAAATAATATTTTACATACAATGTTGTGTTGAAAAGTAATTCAAAAGTAAGAATCAAAAAATAAAGAAAATATGACAGAAATTATTCACTTGAAGAAACTGAAATATATAATGATAGGTGGAAAAAAATAAGTTAATTTTATAAACATTAAAGGAGAAGCAATAATAGATTATTAAAAAACATATACCAAGAAAAAAGTATAAAAAAAAGATAGATAAGTTTGATTTTATAAATGTAGTGGTTAATATTTCATGTATATCATGTAATGTTAGTAGTGCAATTTTAATTTTGAATGTTTATATTGAAAGCATTTTATTTATTTTATTTATTAACATTTTCACCTTTCTCCAAATATCTTTTTATCAATGTTTAACTACTTTCTCCAAATATTTTAAATAAATTAGTTTGAATTTGCTATATTCTTTTCTTTTTTAGAGTTTAATCATATAATTTCTTTAATAATTATATATATATATATATCCACTTCAATAGTTGAAGGAAGCAAAATTTTCAAATATTATAAAGTAGTCATTAATTTGTATTCAAATATTTAGAAAGAAATTGTAAAATATATATCTTTAAATTTTTAATTTGATCTACTTTCCAATTGGTATCGGTGAAACTTGAATTTGTGGCAATGGGAGAGAGCATATGGATCAAGTTTCAAAGAAAAAAAAATTACATGTTGGCTGCAAATGTATAAGGCTTTGCGATTTGTGGAAAAGTAAAATATTATTGCATAACATATAACAAACAAATGAATATAGTAGAGTTTTAATGGCTGCCAAATTCAATCTAATAGTCTAGATCGTAATAGACTACTAGTAGTGCTAGTGCTAGTGCAGGCACTTTATTTACTTAGTAATTTTGACAGCCTATTATTACATCAATAATTAAACTGCCTATTAAGCTGTAATTGTTGCTGAAAATGTTGGGAAATTTCCTTTCCCAATTTCAAATTCTGAGGTGCATCCTCCCTCTTTACTGCTGCTCTTGGTGCCAGAATTGATCAGAGAATTAAAAATTGCAGCCCAACTATCTGTAGTAATGAAACCAGCATCACCAACCAAAGTATGGGCCAATACATCTATTTAATTATATATAATTTTTTGTTTTCGTTACGAGGTAGAGATCATTATTATTACATATCTTATTAGGAGAATTGGGCTGGTTGAGCCAAGCTAGCAACACGTCATAGGCTTTCGTAGAGGTAATTGTGATGCGATACATAACAGCTCCTTGCGACCCATTTTGATTTCCGACATGTTGAAATGTAGCTGTAGCATTGGATAAGATCTGACTAGGATAAGAGCCGAGGCCGCCAGCTCCACTATGTCCTTGCCAATCATTGGAAATCTGATATATGATGCTAGAATCAGTGGCATTTTTAACGCTACAAATGGTGGTGGTGACTTGAGCCATATCAGTGTACTCTAGTAATGTTAATCTTCTTATCTCCTTTGTAGGTCTTGTGTTTGTGCCTATTGAGACTAGCACATCTATCATCTATATATACTAGTTTGTTGGGCAAAAAACGACAACCATTCAATTATTATAATATTATTACATGTGTACAATTGCCAAAGGATTTTTTTTTCCTGAAAGAGAAGAAAAGATTTTTCTGCAAGAGACACATGTAAATCCTTTGGCTTATAACAGGTGGACGTAACGAAAGATGACACTGAAGTGATAATTATAAAATGTCTATTAACCCTTTCAAAAATGCTAGAACTGCATTTACAGCTATCATCTTGGTGCAATGGTTTTGATTTTACAATATTGATAATTATTATTATTATTATTATTATTATTATTATTTGAACTGATAATTTTAACAAATAATTACACTATTATTTTAACTG